>SNQJ01S0099645.1:7586-38721 GCA_010110895.2 Picea sitchensis
GTTTATTAATTGTTATTTTATTTTTATTATATTTTTTATTTAATATTTTTTGTTTTATTAATATATGTTTTTTATTATATTTTTTTATTCATGTTTAATTAATAAACACTAACCTAATTACTAATTTAAACAACTAAATTAATTATTAATTAGTCTAACATATTTTAATTAATCTAACTCCACTAAATTTTATTACTAACATTATTAACCTATTTACTAACTACTAACATTATTAATTAATCTAATCCTTTATTTATTATCAATTACCTTATTAAACTAAACAATATTTTATTATGCTAAGTTTGTTTATGCAGGGATGAGTGGTGGGCAAGATGTAGTTAACGAGACAAATGGGCAAGGGAGTGAGGGTGCAAAGGTGGATGCAGGATGCAGTAGGGTGATGAAGGATTCGGCAAAACGGATGGAGGGGAAAATGGAATCAACCGAGCCAGATGTCTTCATCACGGGGGAAACACCGAATAAGTAGCTGAAGAATCAGGTTACCTATGATTATAGGACCGCAACATGGATAAACCCTGAAAGGCGCTTCATCTTCGAGACTTCGACTGATTCACAACAACCAATTCCTATGTTCCCGAACTCCGAATTGGAAAACTCAAATGGTGCGAGGATCGACGGTCCTCGTCACTCCCTTAGATCCATGAATGTGATATATTCAGACTCCAGCCTTCAAGAGTCTCTTGCTTGTCTTACTTTGATTCATCCTAGAGCACCACTTCTCCGAAATGTGTGGATCTCTTCCACGTGTCCCTTCCAGATCCAATGGTCTGGGTTCACTCCGCTCTTCACGACTTCGTGAAGATTTCCATTTTCTCTTGGAAAATATTTTGGAGCTCTAACTCCTGGATATACTGATATTTCGCCACCTATCCTCCACTGATGATGGGCGATTTATCTTGCCTTCAAGAGTTAAGGAAGTCCTCACTCCTTGTGCACACTTAACACTTTTCTTCCTGAGACTTAGACTGTTTTCGGCCTCTTACACTCCTTGCTGGAATTCTGCGTACAAAAGAGCTAGTTCTCCTGAGATTTTTCTCGAATTGAACCATGAAGGTTCTCGACTCTCCTACGTCCTTCTACGGACCTTCTAGTGCCCTCCTGACAACTCAACATGCTTCCTCTTGAGCTTGTGAGATGAACTCACTTTGTCTTTGGCACACTCCTTTCACTCGATCAAGCCTTCAGACGACTTATCGCAACACTTAGCCAAGTGCTGGCCTGATGCACTCCTTGCATAGGGCTTACTTCAATCTTCCTGAATTCTTTTAGGTTCACCAAGGGAAATTCTTTATCCTTCTCAATGCAAACTCGCAAAGATTTCTTTCCTCAGAGTGTTCAACAACTATGGGACTTTATTCAATGTCTCCAACACTCCAAAATGTGTTGATCATGTGTGCACTTGCACCCACTCAATGCCCTCCTGACAGATTCCTACAGAGTCTTCAGTAACTCTATGCTACGCTTCCTCATGCGTAGGCTTTCCTCCAATGTATTCAACAACCTTGAATTTCTCCCTTGATTCTATGAATCATTCTGGTGTCCCTTCCTGTAACGTTCCCTTTTGACTCAAAAGAGTTCAGACACGCACTCCTTGCGTCGGATCACAGAGTTCAACTCTCTGTCACGCACTCCTTGAACTTAGCCTAAACAATCTAGAACTAATTTGGAAAACTCACAGATAGAGGATTCTATCTCTATCCCTGCAGATGAAATCTACTATGCATCTACGACATAAACACACATGAATGACATTCACAAGAAAACATCCATTACACGGGAAAATGGAAAACAATGAAATATGTTATTTTCTATTAATGACAGAATGTCAATTATAATGTGTGAGTCTAGACTGCAACTAAGTCTTGGATCTCAACTCTCCTCTTGGCTACAATGATTCTTCCTTAATCTTCAACATCCTCTACCAGGAATACAATACAAATATTTATACAAGAGGGGCTCGACGAGCTTTCCCTCCAAGCTAAGCTAGTGGCGTCCAATCATCATTCAAAATGCCTAACTAATGAGGAATATTACAATGAGTGGAAATCTGATCCGAATCGGATCCAGATCCCTACTACCATCAACCACTTACAAAAACCTCATCTACAACTTGTGCAAAGACAAAACTTGGCTCTTCCATCCTGACGACATTAATTGCCTTAATTAAAATTTCAATTTCGAAGGAAAAATGAGAGGGAGACGCCTCTCCCTTCCTTGAATGAGAACCAACGTGCTAGACAATGGCATGTGCTGAGGTGGAGTGATGCTCCTGGATCATAATCCACGGCTATGAAAGTTCATGAGCTCCTGCTCCTGAGCTTCCCTGCTCTGTTGAAGTCCTCTTGGATCCCAAAGTTTCTCTTTGAGTTGTCCTCCCGCTCCTCTTTTTTTTTGTTTCTTATGATGCACATTTCCTGCTGCTTGTGCAGGTTCTCCTTTGTCCAACTTCTCCTTGTTGAAAACTTCTTCTGCTAACTTCAACATCATCTCCCTTATATCCTATATCACCTCCTCTAGATGCTCTACCGGCTGGTTCTGCTTATGCAGTTTTCTCGATTGCAATACCTTGTGCTGCTCTAAGAGAAAATCATCCTAATCTCCCATGCTCCTTTCATCTCTTGTGATGCTGACTGGCCACTCTGCTGCAGATTTTAATTCCACAGGCTCTTTACTAAACTCCTTCTCAGCTATCTCCTCTAAAAGATTAACCCCTGTCAGTTCTTTGGCTGGTGCCATTCCAACTTCCTCCAGTTGCAAGTCATGCTAGCATGTCTCCTCTGGCATGGCTATCTCCTGGAATCCACCTTCTGATCCTGGGCCGTCGAACCAATCCTCCAGCATCTTCAACTCCATTTCCCACTGAGTGAGCAACTCGACCATGTGCCCCTCTTCTGTTGGGATAGACCACAATATCTGCTCCTCCTCCATGACACTCTAAGCTTGTTGTCCTTTTGTTGCTACCTATGCAACAAATATGCTATCCTCTCCTCAGCTGCTTGGAATGAATATCTCGATCCCCCCAATGACCAGAAAGCTCCTCTAATCCTTCTCCTCGACGATGGTAGTATTTGAATTCTCATCGTCTTCATTCACATGGATTGGAGTTCCACATGAATCCTCATATGGATGAGGCCTTTCTTCCACCTTCTTCCCATCTATCAACACCCCTTGCTGACATGAACTCTCACCTAGGTTCATCTCTTCTCCCTTGCCCACCTCGCAAACTGGGATGTCTCCTCTGCCCTCCTGGAAGTTTATGAGATCAAATGATCCCTTCTCCTTTCCCAGCTGGAAATCTACCAGACCTCTACCATATCTCTTTCCCTTGCCACTGAGGTTTTCATCATACCTCAACCACCTTTTTAATACTTGTTGTTGCCTCCTAGCCAACAAATTTTGAACATGCCACTTGGTTGTCCATTTCAAAGGCCACTCGTATCTACAACTTACCTTTGCCTCCTGATGCATCTTTAATTCTATATTTTCCATCTCTTCTCAGATTTCATGGAGCTCCTTGTCCATTTCTGTTTTTCTTTTATGTAGGAAGTCTTCTTGTCGACCGCGCTTATGGCCTTCAACAACCATGTTTATTCACCTTCATCCCACCTGGTTGTCTACCATCTATTTCACATGTTGCAACAGTCTCCACAGAGAATCTCACCCTGTTTCCCTTCACCTGTTGTCTACAGGCGAATTCAAGCTCCGATACCACTTTCTGCAGACCCCTCCTTCTCTCCTCGGGGCTGCGCGACCTCCTGATCTAAGATCGTTCAAAAACCTGAGTCAAATCGAATCTTTGGTTCCCTGCTACAACCCAATGCAAATTTATCATAGGTCCCTCTTTCTCCAAAGTGCAGGTCCTACCAACCCCCATGGCTCTCTACTTATCCCTTTGAAGAAAGTTGATGGCGACACTAGTTCTATGTGCTAGGCCCTTTCTATCATATTCCCTTGAGCAGTATCGCGTGGCTAAAAATTGAAAGGCTCTTCAACTTCGAGACTTCGGATTATTCACAACAACCAACTCCTATATTCCCGAAATCCGAATCAGAAAAATCAAATGGTGCGAGGATCGACAGTCCGTGTCACTCCCTTAGATCCATGACTGTGATCTATTCAAACTCTGACCTTCAGGAGTCTCTTGCTTGTCCTACTTTGATTTATCCCGGATCACCACTTCTCCAAAATGCGTGGATGTCTTCCATGTGTCCCTTCCAGATCCAACGGTCTGGATTCACTTCGCTCTTCATGACTTCGCGAAGATTTACATTTTCTCTTGGAAAATCTTTCAGAGCTCTAACTCCCGGATCTCTTGATCTTTCACCACTTTTCCTCCCCTGATGATCGACAACTTCGCTTGCCTTCGAGACCTCGAAAATTCCTCACTCCTTGTGCACACTTAGCACTTTTCTTCCTGAGACTTAGACTATTCTCGGTCTCTTGCACTCCTTGCAGGAATTCTGCATGCGACAACACCAGTTCCCTTGAGTTTTTTCTCGGCTCAAACCTTGAAGGTTCTCGTCTCTCCTACATCCTTCTAGTGCCCTCCTGGAAACTCGATGCTCTTCCTCCTGANTCGGTCTCTTGCACTCCTTGCAGGAATTCTGCATGCGACAACACCAGTTCCCTTGAGTTTTTTCTCGGCTCAAACCTTGAAGGTTCTCGTCTCTCCTACATCCTTCTAGTGCCCTCCTGGAAACTCGATGCTCTTCCTCCTGATCTTGTGAGATGAAATCACTTTGTCTTTGGTGCACTCCTTGCACTCGATCAAGCCTTTAGACGACTTCTCGCAACACTTAGCCAAGTGTTGGCCTGATGCACTCCTTGCACATGTCTTACTTCAGTCTTCATGAATTCTTCTAGGTTCACCAAGGCAACTCCTTATCCCACTCAATGCACACTTGCAGATATTTATTTCCTCAGAGTTTTCAACAACTCTGGGAATTTATTCAATGTCTCCAACACTCCAAAATGTGTTGATCCTGTGTGCACTTGCACCCACTGAATGCCCTCCTGGAAAAGTCCTACAGAGTCTTCAGTAACCATGTTCTACTGTTCCTCTCGTGTAGGCTTTCCTCCAAGCTATTCAACAACCTTGAATTTCTCCCTTGAGTCTGTGAATCATTCTAGTGTTCCCTCCTGGCATGTTCCCTTTTGACTCGAAATATTTCACACACACAGTCTTTGCGTCGACTCGCAGAGTTCAAATTTCTGTCGCGTACTCCTTGCACTTATCCTAAAGAATCCAGAACTAATTTGACAAAGTCATAGATAGAGGATTCTATCTCTATCCCTGCATATGAAATCTACCATGCATATACAACATAAACATACATGAATGACATTCACAAGAAAACATCCATTACACAGGAAAATGGAAAACAATGAAATCTGTTATTTTCTATTAATGACAGAATATAAATTACAATGCGTGAGTCCGGACTACAACTGAGTCTCGACTCTCAACCCTCCTCTTGGCTACAATGATTCTTCCTTAATATTCAACATCCTCTACAAGGCATATAATACAAGGATTTATACAATAGGGGCTCGACGATATTTCCCTCCAAGCTAAGATAGTGGTGTCTAATCACCATTCAAAATGCCTAAATAATGAGGCAGATTACAATGAGTGGAAATATGATCTGAATTGGATCCAGATCCCTCCTACCATCATCCACTTACAACAATCTCATATAAAACTTGTGCGAAGGCACTAATTGGCTCTTCCAGCCTGAAAACATTAATTTCCTTAATTAAAATTTCAATTTTGAAGGAAAAATGAGAGGGAGGCACCTCTCCCTTCCTTGAATGCATACCAATGTGCTAGAAAGTTGGTGTGTGTTGAGGTGGAGCGATGCTCCCACATCAACCAACCTGTATGTCACGATCTTATGATATTATGACATTGTGATCGATATGGAATGGTTGGAATCTCATGATGCGATACTCAACTGTAAGACGAAACGATTGAGTTTGATCGACGATGAGGGATAAAGACGAGTGATTGTAGGAAGAAACCAGGGAGTTCCCCTAAGTTTCATTTCTTCCCTACAACTATGAAAGAGAATGAGCAAGGGATGCAAGCTATATGAAATCCTAGTGTTGAATGACAAGGGAGTGGAAAAAGGATTAGAAAACCTTCCAGTAGTACAAGAGTTTGCAGACGTGTTCCCAAAAGAGTTACCAGGTTTGTCGCCTGAAAGAGAGCTAGAATTTACCATCGATGTAAAACCTGGAACTGAACTAATAGCTGCAAGAATGCCTTATCAGATGTCGACCCTTGAGTTACATGAGTTGAAAATGAAACTGAAGGATTTGTTGGACCTAAGACTTATACGTCCAAGTTTGTCACCTTGGGGCACACCTGTTATTTTCATATGGAAGAAGGATAGATTGTGGAGACTTTTCATTGACTACCGTCAATTGAATAAATCAATGATCAAGAACCAATATCCCTTGCCAAGAATAGACTATTTGTTTGATCAAATGAAAGGCACGACTGTGTTTTGGAAGATTGAATTGAGGTCAGGATCATTAGTTATGGATAAAGAAGGAAGACATTCCTAAGACTGTATTCAAGACGAGGTTTGGGAATTATGAGTTTACCATTTTACCATTTGGACTGACAAATTCCCTAGGGGTATTCATGAGCTTGATGAATGGGGTGTTTCGTGAATACTTGGCCAAATTTTTTCAAGTATGCATTGACGACATATTGATATATTCTCGGATGATGAAAGAACATGACAAGCATTTGCACTTGGTATTACAGTGTTTATGAGAGAACAAATTATACGGGAAACTATCTAAATTCTCCTTTTATGAAATGATGATTTATTACTTAGGGAATGTTATCTCCACCGAAGGAATCATTGTGGATCCAATGAAGGTAGAGGATATTATGGAATGTCTTGTGCCGAAGAACGTACCAAAAGTACGTAGCTTCATGGGTTTCGTTGGATATTATTGACATTTTGTCGATTTTTTTTCGAAGATAGCCAATCCGATTACAAAATTGTAGAAGAAAAACAAGAAGTTTGTTTGGACAAAGAAATGCATGGAAGAATTTTGAAGGCACAAGGATATGTTGACGACCACACTGATATTAAAGGTTCCTGACATGGATGAGGACTTCTTGGTATGCACAGATGCACCCAAGGAAGGATTAGGCAAAGTCTTGATGCAACATGGTCGAGTGATCTGTTACATCGCAAGGAAGTTAAGAAATCATGAGGATAACTACACAACACACGATTTGGAGTTATTGGCCATTGTGTACACCCTGAAAGTGTGGAGACACTACTTGATTGGACATAAATTCAAACTAAAAATAGACCACTATGGTTTGCAATACATTTTTACGCAAAATGAATTCAACGCGCGACAAAGGAATTGGTCAGAACTACTTAGCGAGTACAATTTTGAGATTACCTAAATAAAAGGAATAGTGAACAAAGTGGCAGATGCATTGATTTAGAGACCACATATATTTTTGGTGATACCTCTTTAGACGAATCTTCTTGAAAATATTCTAACTATACATAGCGACGATGACTCGTATAAAGAGGTTAGCGAAAATATCGGACAAGACACCATGTTAATACCAAAATTTGAGGGATTTACTCTAAACAATGACGGATTAATGAGGTATAATAACCAGATTTACGTACTGCCGAATGACGAGTTGAGAAGTTTGAACATAAACGAATCTCACAGAGAAGTGTACATGGCTCATCTAGGAGTTACGAAGATGAGGAAAAACCTTAAAACCTTATTCTTCTCGAAAGGAATAAAGGTGGACATAGTCAACTACATGGAAAGATTTCTAGAATGTCAGCAAGTGAAGGATGAACATAGACATCCGACATGATTACTATAGAAGCACGCTATTTCATAATTCAAATGGGAGGTCATTTCGATGGAATTTAGTGTGGGATTTTCACTAACGTCAAGGAGACACAATTCAATTTTCGTGGTAGTTGACACTCTAATGAAGAGTGCACATTTTATCCTTGTGCGTATGACGTATCAGGCACCAGACATAGCTATATTTTTTATCAACAATATTGTGATATTTCATGGCGTGCCTAAGAGGATCATATTCGATCAAGGATTAGTGTTTATATGACTATTTTGAACTAGTTTACAATAGGCCTTGGGAACCCAACTAAACTTTAGTACCRTGTATCAGCCAAAGGCAGATGGGAAGACCGAAAGAATGAACCAAATCTTGGAAGATATGTTGTGTATGTATGTGACGAACCAACAAAAGTGTTGGGAAGAGTTCTTGCCACTAACTGAGTTTGCGTACAACAATAGCTATCAATAAACCATTAAGATGGTGCCTTTTGAGTTTATTTACAGGTGACCATGTCATATGCCTTTGATCTGGGATCGAATTGAGGATAGGGTCTTGGTAGGATTAGAAGCGATCCAATAAATGGAAGAACAAATGAAAACAATAAGACAAAGGATCAAAAAAACATAAGATCCGCAAAAGTGTTATGTTGATGCGCATCACATTGACCGTAGTTGTGAAGTTGGTGATCGAGTCTTCTTGCAGGTGAAACCACACAAGAGTTCGATCAAGTTTGAAAAGGGTGCTAAAATCTCTCCTAGGTTTGTGGGACCTTTAGAAGAAAGAAAGGGCTCGTGGCCTATCGACTAACCTTTTCTAATTCTTTGAGGCATATGCACAATGTTTTTCATGTATCCATTTTCAAACATTATGTTAGTGATCCTACACATGTGATTGACTTGAGATCCTTGTAAGTGTCGGATGAGGGTGCGCTAACAACGGAGCCAATTCACATTCTGGACCATCGTATTCGACAACTACCACATTGAACAATCGATCGGGTCAAGGTCCAGTGGGACAATTATAGTCCAAACTCGGCTACCTAGGCGACGCATATGATATGCGCCAACAATTTCCATTTTTGTTTGATAGTTAGACATTTAGATCTTGTCAGATTCTTTCTTCATTGTATTTATATACTGTGAAACTTCAGGACGTAGTTTAAAACAAGAGGGGGTGTATGAAACATGCCATTCTTGTGAGCACATGTTATTGACTTATTCTTTGAGAACACTTACGTGCAAGTGATACGATTATAGCACATGGATACTATTTCATTTATGGATTTTATGATGATGTTGATTGATTGACGTTACGTTATTTGATATCTTTGTGTTGACAAATGCTATTGACGAGTTTCCCCTGAGTGTGCAGGATACTTGACATATGAGGATGCCACTGGCATCAATGGACCTCCTTGGACTCTGGATCGAGTGAGGGAGTGGACTGTATTGGTTTGGGTATTTTTATTTTATGCATATGTGACATATGATCGGGTATATTATGATGTTGTTTATGGATCATTGACAATGTTTTGTTGATGGATGCATGTTGATGATTGCTTTCTAATCAGACTCACATAAGGAGTAAAGGGGCCATGCAGAAGCCCTAGCACAACCTACTAACACTCTTGTCGTGGCTCAAATTGTAGGTTAACGATTGCTTAGTTTGAGAGATCCACGATGTCATGAGGGAAGACTGAGACAATCACTCACGAAGATTCTAAGGGGTGCACAATAAGGCAGGGTCCTTATTCCTTAGAGTCCCTTAGTCTCTTACAAGGTCACTTGAATGGAGTATTGCTTCCAAGGGTTGGAAAACTACCAAAACCAACCAAAGGCGAGTTTAACCCTTGGAGCATGTAGTGCATCTTGAAGGGAACGTCGCGTAAATTAAAATTTTGAATCAAAGGCGAGTGGAACCCTTGGAGCACGGAGTGTGTCTTGAAGGGCACATCACGGTATAAAAAATGAGCCAATGAACCTAGGTGGCCTAGAAAACGTGAGTGAATGTTAAACCTTAAGACCTTGAGTACCTACTGAATTAATTAATTGATTAAGTAATTAAATAAAGAATGAACTCATTAACCATAATCCCTAAGGGTCTAGGCATTCACAAATAAATATTTAACTAAGCCTAAGTCAAGTGAGTGAGTAGACTAAAAACTAAAATTTTTAAATTAAATGATGAGGGGATGAATTAAATCAAATCAAGAATAAATGAAAATAAAAATAAAGACTAAGGAATGATTAATACACTTGTGCAAGTAAATACTAAATTATAATTTTAGATGAGAAAGGAATAAAGAATCAATGTGTAAGCATAGAAAGGTATCTAGTCTATTCTAATTAAAGACCTTTCCTAAATTAAACACAACTAATTTTTAGAAAGAAATCAATCATTAAAAGGGAAATAGAGGGAATAAAGGGACAACTAGGAGTAATTTTAGGAGTGCTTTTAGGATGGGTGAGGGAAATTGACATTTAATTAAATTAAATGGTGGATTTATTCATGCAACTAAGGGAATAGGTGACAAGTGTATGGGGGGAATAATTATAAATAAATTAATTAAAAGTGAATTAAATGTGCAAGAGGAATGTGTCATGAAGAAAACTCCTACAAAGAAAATGGAAAAGAGGAAAAATGGATCACACGGGTTATTGGTAAAGTTATGCTGCCATAATTTGTTTGACTGGTTTTACTTGTGAGAGTTGGGATACCTAGCTCAAGAAAGAGAGTGGTATCTCTACCTTGTGAGGCAAGCTAGGAGATAGAGTTTTCTGGTTTTGTTTGTGCGTGGCGCCTTTACAGCTCAGGAGGCTAAGGGAGAAGAAGAGTACCGCTAGCATTGGTTGGGAGGTACCGTTGAAATATTCACGGTTAGAAAGGGGGAGTTGGATGAAGTGAAAGCACCGAAGAAAACCTTCGACTTCTCGTCACTGACTACGGTATTTTATTGAGAATTGTATTATATTTAGATTTAAGTTGTAAAAGCTTTAAACTTCGTTGAATTTCCATTTTTTTTTGGGGGGGGGTGAGATGTGATTAGAATATAGATGATTGATGCAGTTTTTGTAAGATGTTTATAGAATAAAATGGTTCTACTAAGTTCATAGATCTCTGCGAATTTATTTTTCCCTACGCGAATTGAATGTAACCTCTACAATCGTTTAATGGATTTAAATCCTTTATAAATTGCATAAGATCTCTATGAATTTATTCTCCCTCTTGCCCAACAATTTCTAAATATTATAACATTATGATTATAACCCTACATTTTATGTTATACATGTCTTACACTGCACTTTTAATTCTAAGTGGATAAATTGTCTCTGCGGTTTTAAATTGATTCTCCCAATGTTGCATGTTCAATGCTCCACGAATTTATTTTCCCTGTGTTTGAGGTGTTAAAACCACTTTCCCTACGATTTTTGTTAATTACCTCTTACCTCTGCGATCATATTACCTATGCGAACATCTTACCTTGCTAGGTCAATGAGTGTTCCCTTTCCCTGCGAACATCTTACCCCTACGTTTTTGGAACCTTTCTCCCTAAATTTCATGCTTCTCCAGGTGTTTCAATTCCTTGAATCAATCTCTGCGGTGGTAATTAAATTATCCCATAAACTCCTTTCCTTCCTGGCGTATTTCTTACTTAACGTTTCAGTTGTAACCTCAGTGTTCTACTTTTGCATTTGGGTGAGTATCCTCTACATTTCTTGCCAATGATTTTATACCCCTTTTAATCCACAGTTTAGGGGAGGAGCCAGATCTCTGAACCTCCTTTTTGATAGAGATTTTAATCATTTATTCCCCTGCAAATTTACTAAGTCTTCTTCTTACGATTTTCCCAGGAAACCGTGTGAATTTTTCTCTACGTTTTTATTCATTATTTCCTTGCATTTTTGTGGAGAGTGTTGACTATATGATTCATTAAACACTCAATATTTTTATTCATTATTTTGTTGCATTTTTGTTGGTCTGATAGGTTCCTTACCTTGCGTTTTTTACGGCCTGGAACTGCCCTGCGTATTCACAACTTTACCCAATGAACTTAGCATAATCCTTCTCTGCGTTTGTATCCTCTGCGTTGTGTCCTTTAAACATGCAAACCCAAAAAATTCTTGTCGCAGAATATCTCTACGACTTTGAGTATCCTCTGTGACTTGTTGTATCTCTGCGTTTTTTTTTTATGTTCATCTGAAGGGGAGATAATCCCATACAAAATCCTTCCTTCTATCTCGGTGTTGTTCGTAATAATATTCACCCATCCTCCTGACAGTTTTTGACCCCCATTCTTGGAATGGAAAAACCCTAAGGTTGGAAATAATCTCTTCACTTTCACAATTGTCTACAACAATGGTTTCCACCATTCATTGAAGGAGATCCCTTTGAATCATTACAAAGACTGAAATTAAAACTCACCTTGGTGGAAGAAATTAAGAACTCAAGAGGATTCATGATAGTGGAATATTATAGTAGATTGCAGTCTTACTTGTTCATTTAATTGGAAGTGGTATTATGATGAATCCCCTCCCTAAGGTCCCCTTTTTTTTATATGTTGTAATCTTGTATGGATTTATCATTCTTAGTATCTTCCTATAGAATCTAGTTAAAAACCTTTAGTTGGTCATATAATGGTGAGAAGACTTCATGCAAAGGAACCTTTCATCATTGTAACGATTGGAAATAATAATAAAGGAATTCTATGGATGATTACATATTTATATCCCCTTTTGATTTTGAATCTGATGATTTCTCTCATGCCTCAAATTAATGTGACGCATGGTTGATTTTTAAGATTAGATTTCCTTGCACAATGAATAAAACTGATGACTACTCAGGCGCCTTAAATAAAGTTGATGTGTGATTGCTTTGTAATTATCCTCATGCACTTGAAATTTATAGATTAGATTACTTATTTTGTGCCTTAAAATTCATGGACAATTATTTGTGCCATGATATAAAAGTGGCGTTTGAATGGTCATGTGTGTAGTTTACGTCTTTTTTTTATATGTTGTAATCTTGTATGGATTTATCATTCTTAGTATCTTCCTATAGAATCTAGTTAAAAACCTTTAGTTGGTCATATAATGGTGAGAAGACTTCATGCAAAGGAACCTTTCATCATTGTAACGATTGGAAATAATAATAAAGGAATTCTATGGATGATTACATATTTATATCCCCTTTTGATTTTGAATCTGATGATTTCTCTCATGCCTCAAATTAATGTGACGCATGGTTGATTTTTAAGATTAGATTTCCTTGCGCAATGAATAAAACTGATGACTACTCAGGCGCCTTAAATAAAGTTGATGTGTGATTGCTTTGTAATTATCCTCATACGCCCTGAAATTTATAGATTAGATTACTTATTTTGTGCCTTAAAATTCATGGACAATTATTTGTGCCATGATATAAAAGTGGCGTTTGAATGGTCATGTGTGTAGTTTACGTCTTGCACTACCAAAATGCTAATGAATAATGTTTGAGCATCTCATTTCCTTCTGCCATGGATTATGCTGTGACTAAATCATTAGATTATTTGCGCGCAATGAATAAGGATGATATATGTTTAATTAAGTGATTAATATTAAATGCGCGCATTGAATGATGTTGATTTATGCTCAATTCAGTAATTAGATCACGCATGGATCTTGAAAATAAAGAGGATTTATTCTTGAATTCAACAATTTATTATTCGACGCCTTGAAGTAAAGTAGATGTATGTTTGCGCCTTGAAAATGAATTTAAGTTGATTATACTTGCACCCTTAGAATAATGTTGTCATATGATTGATTTATTAATTATATTCTCTTGTTCCATGTAAAATAAAGTAGATTTCTCATGCGTCATGAATGATATAGATGTATAAATGATTGAGTAATTTAAATTCTCTTGTTCCATGAACAATAATGATGTTGATTGATTGAGATAGTTAGTTTTGGACTTGATTTTATTGGTGGGATGTAGACACCTCCTTGTTCCTCAGAACAATCGCCATCCCTAAGACCTTAAATGGTCAAAATCAATTGGATCCTGGGCTTGAGCGTTGCTTATGTGTCTAGGAGGTCCTAACCTTGTAGGGTAGGTTGGGAGGGTAGTCATTTTAATATTCATTATCTGGTTGATCATATAAATTGTTTCAATTTGACTGTGATGTGCTAAGCGACGATGCAATTTATGTGTACATGTCGCTATCCTTTTTGTTAATGCGTTGAATGTGTCATTATTGATTTCAAATGATGAGTAGTTGGTAATGATTTTACTTATGATGTCGTTGATTTTACGTTGCTATGATTTATATTATTGATGTTAATTTGGTAATGCAATTTTGTTTTTACCTTTTATTCTTCTCTTTCCTAGTCATAACAGAGGGGTTGTTACAATCCCATCCTCCTCTTATAAAAAATTCTCTCCCCCATTGGGAGGACGGTTATGACTAGATACCTAATGTATAAGAACAAGTTAAATAAAATGGAAGATAAGTGATCCAGCTGGATATCGATGGCCACCCACCTTTTCCGATTGGCTCAAAACAATTTTCTGGCAATTTTGGCAATTTACTATTTTTAGCAGGTTTTAACTTTCGGGGCCATTTTAAGGGCCTAAATGAGGTTTTTTTTTTCTAGATAGAGGTTCTCAATGATAAATAAATACATAACTGCACCCCCAAAATGAATCTCCTCGATGATACCTTTCCAACGAGCTATCATATGCCTAAAACAAAGATCGTATGCAAAAGTTACGACCCCGGGAAGTTGATGTACTAACTTACCCAAACGGGGCCCACATGACTTTTGACGCTTCATCTCCTAGGGTTAGGTTTTTGGCATTCCCGTTTATTGTAAAAAGGCCTTCAGAGCCTCATTGTAATAATCTTCTTGCGAATGCGAGTAGCCGTCACATATATTCTCAGAGATAAGCTGCCACCATTCTAGTGAGTCTTTCACTCTGTATTTTTACAGTCTCTGTACATTTCATTCATTAATAGAAATCGTATATTACTGTATATCTGTGTTTATGGTTGTATCTCTGATACATTTCTGTTATATTATTGAATATCTGCGATATCTCTGTGCATTTATTTATTATATCTCCGCTCTCATTTCGTGCCGAAAATAATCCAGATCAATAAGAGGCTTCCTAAAATTGCTTCAAAATCGAGTCATAACCACCATAGACTCAAGCGAGGATGGCATAAAGATGCTCGGTCTTGAATAAACTATTGGGGAATCATGGAAGACACCATTTTGCAGAATAAAGATTCTATTAAAAATATCATCAAATCAAAATTTAAGGAGAAAATGAGGTGTGATAAAGAGTTAGAGGAAAAAATAAAATTAAGGTATTATGAGGATGTAATCAACCCTAATCTAGAAGATCAAAATTATCCATCTCATCTCACAAGTGTAAATAAAAAAATAAGCATCACTAATATAAGAACAAATTCTCACGAGATCCATAGTGAAACTAAGCATTAGTCGATTCCTAAAACACCATGGGATAAAAGAGTGTGTCACCTTTGTGACACTAAGAAGGTTGAAGATGAAAATCACTTTCTCCTAGATTATCTAGCTTATACCTAGATTAGATCTCATTTTCAAAATATTTGTCACACTCCCAACCCTCCTAACCTCTTAACTCAACAAAACTATAGTCATCCTGGAAAGCTTCTCTTAATGATTTTCGAGCATAGAAACAAAATTCTAAAGAATTGCAAGTAATCACTTACCCTCTTAAGATCCAATAGACCAATTCGATCTTAGTAGACGTTAATCATCATCATCATAATATATATTATATAAAAGGAAAACATTAATCAAAGATATCCAATAACTTGAAGAAGACATATACACTTGTATAATGATCATACTCTATTTTTTTTAATAAGTTTTTATATTAGATTATTTTTTCAGAATTTTAATGTAATTAAAAGAATATTAAGTATTTTTTTGTTAGCATGGCTCTTTCCATAATATACTTATATTTCTTTAAAACTCCCAATTTAATTAGGAGAATACCAAGTATTATTTTATGATGACTCCTTCAACAATATACTTCTATTCCTCAAAAAAATTTCTATTTGTTATTTAAAAGTAATAGAAAATGTTATGACATCTTTGGGATCTACATAAATGTTAGTACATTGAGTGAATTGTAAAGAAAGAAAACGATTAATTCTAATTTTAAATTTAAATTCCATATTCCAACTTAATGTGAAACATAATATTTGAAAATCCACATTCCAAGTTAATGCGAGACACAATATTTTAAGAAAAAGAGATTCAAACTATTAATTAATTATGATTAATTTAAAATATGATAAATAAAAATATATTTATTTATTTAGAAATGTAGTACTATTTATATGATATTCTCATTTATCATCATATTATGGTTAATTTAAAATATGATAAATAAAATATATTTATTTATTTAGAAATGTAATATTTTTTATATGATATTCTCATTTATCATCATATAGTTAAATATATGTAATAATAGAAAAAAAGTTGTACATTTGAGATTAAAACCTATATTATGAAAAACATTATAAAAAAAAAACAATTTTATTAAACTTACTATTTTAATTGATAAAACAAGATAGAGAGCAGCCACGTTGCAAGTACCTGCCAACATTAATATGCATCTACGAAAGTTCATATGCATTTTTGGATGATTAAAGAGTGTTTGGATGGGTTATGGGAAGAGAGGTGAGTCAAATCTACAATCAGATTAAGTTAAAGGTTGAGAGCCACCGCTAATTTTTGTCATCCCTTGTCACAAGTGATCGATGCGGAAGTTAATTTCTGTCATCCCCCGTCACAACCGCAACATTTCTACTGAATGACAATGACAAATTCACAGCCTACGTTGAGGAATCCTGCTGTATCGTCGCCGATCTCATCAGGCATGAAAAGCCTGTTTTCTCAGCGAGTATGCAACTATTGTTGAATTCGAATCTCGAATCTTTATGTTTATTATTAATGGAACTCAAGACAAATATATTTGATGTTCAGAAGTATTATATGGCGAAGACATTAGCAGAGAAAGCATCTCTTCAATTTGGGTCAGATCAAGGGATTGAAGTAGTGAAAATAGTGCCATCCCTAGTTTATGGACCTTCTATTACACCAACCGTTCTGAATAACATTGAAGAAACGTTAGCATTGATCACAGGTATGCTTGAGTTGATTATAAATAGATAATAACTTATGGTCACCCCAACATTCTTTTAAAATATATTATCTTATGCAAGGGTTCAAATCCGAGAGCAACACCCAATATTACTAACGGTTAAAGAAACTCCAATTTTTCACTTTGATTAAAAAAGCATTTTTACATTTATTTAAACTCACTGTTACCAAATCGCTACAAACACATGCTCCCAATGTCATCCATATAATAGATTGATTTTTCTAGCTCACCGTATAGATTTTGTCATTTCAAACATTCCAGGTGCACAATAAATATCAAGAATGTGTACTTCATGATCTTAAACCTGGTCAAAAGAAGCCTAAGATGTCAACGGGAATAATACAACAACATTTTTCATCTTCAATCGTTCTAAAATTAATGAAAGGTGTTTTTGAACGATTAAAGTTCATTATTTAAGATAACTTTATTTAATATGTACATCGAAACTATCCATGGTGCTTGGCATTCAAAACCGATTTAGCTCACCACTTGTCATATTGTTTCCTGCATGGATAATGTGTGGAGGCATACAAAACCTCTCTGCTCATGGACCATGGAAGAATTGCCACTAATCCCCGAAGCTCAGAAGAAAGCCACTAAACCATGAAGCTCAGAAGAGAGTTCAATTCCAAGGTAGTGTTTTTTCTCCCTTCTTCCCTTTGGAAAAAATTCTCCTCTGTTACAATTATAGTATAGAGAGCCCCCATTCGAGAAATGAAGTTCATCCAAATCCTAGGATTTCCATCACTAAGCGAGAGATCAGTCCATGTATTCCCCCCGACTCTATAATTCTATCGTTGTTATCAAACAAAATGTCCTGAAAATTGAACAACTAATCAATAAAATACACCATGGTCATGAAGAGTGGGTGGTTGAAATAACATGCAGGGATCACAAACCGCTTTTGTTCCTCTTGGTGATCCTCGACGTATACCGCAAATAATCCCATTTGGAACGTATTTGGGAGGATACCCACTTTTCTTGTCATGATAAGTGGCGTCCAATATGCCTTTTTGTATGAGCAAGAAGATTCGAGCAACTCCCATAGGTCTTAATGTGACCTGTACGCAGAGACCGATCCTCATCTTGCCCACTCAAATCTGGATGCACTGTTGGCGTGTTTGCACGAAGAGGACTCTCCTGTCTAAGTGAATGGATGTGAGAAGTATTGATCCCATGAATTTGATTATTTGGCATATAATGCGATCTCGAGTCCTTTCACAACACAAATTCTCTCCAGAGCTTTATAAACTTGCGATGTCAGAAACACCGACTGGTTCCGTGGTCTGCTTGATGAATATGCATGCAATGTTAGCCAATAAGTGAAGTTCTTCAAGATCCAGTGCCACTGCATATTCATATTCAACTACTGCAATAATGAATGGTTTTGTGGGCTATGCCACAACACCGCTACAACAATAAAATAGGAGTTGAATCCTGGTACATCTTAGCTTTATTATTATTATTGTTCTTGGTAGGAAAATAATGAAGCAATAAAATAAAGTTTCAATGAAATGGACAAAGATATTTTAGCGACTTACTTGGGCTACGCTAACCCAAGTCTGCAAATAGATTGTCTAGTTCTGTTTCAAAGACTTAGCTAATCTTCGACAAGAATTCTGTAACAAAGGTCGAAGTTCATTGCAATAAATCGTGGAAATCATCAAGGGCTCGTATATGCATCATGTTAAATATAGCCTCTGTCTCCAATGAAATCAAGAACCATGGCGATCTGAGCTCCAAAATAAGTAGCCATGGCGATTTGAACATTGATTTTCTCCAACAATACTTATTTGAAGGTCCAAGTTGTGAGCCTGCAAGCCGTGTGCCTCTAACTTTTTGATATGTTTCTCTTTTACATAACAGTTCAGAAGTGAAGAATAAGTGATCCAAAAAGGATCTAGAGAAGGCTAAGAACAACTCATAACTCATAGAGGAAAGTCAGAATGCTCAGAATGGCTTCAACAGACAACGAAAGGGAAAAAATTAAAAGTTCCCAAAACTCAGTGAAAATGGCACTATCGTGAAGAGCGCGTCACAATATTTCTAACGATGCAAATGGCTCGTCAAACAGAGTTACAGATCGAAATATATCCATGATCAAATTTTTGGTCAATGTAGCCTAGTCAGGAGGGATGAGTCAACATCTGTACTGCTGACATCAGCACTAGTATGAATGACTTCATCATTCATACAACATACATGGAAATCACAGAGGATGACATGTGTCATGATGACGTTAGCATGATGTGATCATGCCACGTGGCAACACGAGAGGCTACCATGTGTCACCTTCCAATATGCTTTCTAAGGCACCATGTGCATTGGTAAAAAAGTGTCATGTGGCACCACCCAGAAGGAGCCACATGTCCAGTATGGAGGTGACATGGAGGTGTCTAGTACAACGGTAATGTTAGCATATAGGTGGAGAAAATCAACAGATGCCACGTGGCCCAATCAGAGGGCGCCATGTGGCACCCCTGAAATGCCCAAGGAGGGTCCGTGAGAAACTATTTAAAAAAATATAAATATCAGAACCCCGCAAAATATGGCGATGATTCCTCTATATATGGCATATTTTGCTATATGTATCCACCCTCCATTTAAATAAACCAACCACCAAAACCAAAGCCAAAAATAGCATAGCATCTCCACCAATTATTCTTCTAAACCGCCTCACGAACCTCTTCTATATGGTTTAACAACTTTCCAAAAGGGGAGGCCCATGGGATTCCACCTCAGGACCTCCGCCAACTAAGTTCTTAACTTAGCCTCCGCTAACCACTCCACCAACGACTTCACTCTTTGCATAACCACCAAATTTTATTATAAAAAGGGGTGTTCGTCAGAGTTCGATATAGAAGAGGCAAACCAAGCGCGCCCGTACGGATTCGAGCATGATTTTCTAGAATTGGCATGGATTTTGAGACAGTCCAGTAGTTCATTTGCAGAGGCAGTGGCACGAAAATCGAGGTAGAGGTGTCTTTTGGGCTTGAAAGTGGCAGACTCGGATCGAGGCATGGAGACAATCATTTTTAGGTAAAATGACGCCACAAACATAGTGGTGGTGTTAGTTTTCTGATATGAGAAAATATTTTGTAGCTTAACTCTATAATGAGGTATACTTATGTATTTTGCCCAATTTTTTTGTGGAGTTAATAAAACGACATACCCATTTGAGAGCAGGTCTCGAAGACGTAGTCCACCGGGGATGAAATCCGTTATCAAGTTCTTTGTGTTCATATTTCATGATTATGTCTCTTTCTTTTTGAGATTTTCCTTCTTTATGGTGTACTTTAGTTTATGCCCATTCAACACAATTTTTTGATAAGTCACCTTATGAAAAGATCCTGGATAATGTTGGTATCAGTGCAGTTGCCTTTGACTTGAATTGTTGAGTATGAATTCTTACTAGGGCCAAGCATAAGCAGGGTCAAGGAACTCTTAATACTTTCAATCCCAAATTTGGTCGTGCATCCCGAAGGAAGAAGATGGCAGAAGAGGACAAGTGTGATGAACAGGAGAAACAATTTCACATGGTCTTTTATCGCATGTTAGAAATGGTTGAATGAATGTATGGAGATTAGGAGAAGAGGATGAAGAAGAAAGGGAAGAAAAAGGAAGCACATGCAGATGATGATGCTTCGGTAAACCAAGGGGATGGAGGAGACCCTCCTGAGCCTCCATCTTCATCTTCAAGTTCTAGTTATTCTTCCTCTGATCATTCTCATCAATCTCAACATTCTAGCCATAAAGCCTCTTTTAAGAAACGATTATTAAAGCTTGATGTCAATTTTTCTTTACCTATCTTTAATGGAGATGCTAATCCTGAAAAACTAGATAATTGGATCTGACAAGTTGAAGTATATTGCCATGTTCAACATATTGACGAAGAGGAAGTTAAAGTGTAGATGGATTCTCTTCGGTTGGAAGGCACCACTCTCTTATGGTGGGAGAGCAAGCTACAAGACAAAAGTAAGTGTGGTAATCTTCTTTCCTAATGGTCGAAATTTAAAACAGAGATAAGGAAGCAATTTTATCCATTAGGGTATTTTCATAAAGCAATGATAGAATGGAAAACTTTAAGGCAGAGTAAAGGTCGAACTGTACAAAGTTTCACAAAAGAATTTAGGAAGAAATATGTAGCATTGAATATTCCTTTGGATTCTTATGAAACTTTAATGAAGTATATTGGTGCGATTCATAGTTATATCCATCATACGTTTCTCTTGTTTAACCCCACTAGTCTTGACGAAGTTTGTGTGCAAGCCACTCACCCTGAAAATAGGGGGAAACATGTTCAAGAAGATCCCACGAAGAAACCATCCAATTTCCCATGAACGAATTTCAAGAAGTTTAAAAGGAAGGACAAGAAGACTGCTATAGTAATGAGAGAAGGAGGTGAACCATCTTGCACTCATTGCAAGAAGAGTGGTCACGATGAAGAACACTGTTGGAAACTACATCGAGAAAAGAAACCGAAACAGTTCGGTGGAAAGGGGAAGACAAAGACCGTTGCTACAGTGCAACAAGATCTTGGTTCCGAATGAGGAGATGAAGGAAAGATCACAACGACTATAGTAGAATGTAAATATTCTCTTCATCCTAGTTCAAGTTCCAATGATGAATCTCATATTGATAAACGAAAGAGGAATGAGTTATTTCATATATGAGTTGAATCTAAACATACTAAGATAGATACATTATTTGATCTGGGTTCCCAAGTAAACTTAATATCTGAATTACTTGTCAAGAAGATGTTTTTGGTAATGAAACCACATTTAAAGCCTTATCCTCTTGGTTGGGTATGTGATCAAGAAAAACTTAATGTCACCAAACAATGTATGATCTGATTTTCTATTGCTTCAAAGTTGATTGATGAAGTGGATTTGGATGTTGTACCATTTGACATATGTGGCATAGTATTGGGGAGTCCTTATATTTATGATAGAAAAGTAGTATTCTTTCGTCATGAGAACAAACACCACCTTACTAAGCGGGGAGTGAAATATATTGTTAGAGCTCACAACATGAGGGTAAATTCGACAATTGTTAGTGAAGGATAAATGAAAAGAATCATAACCACTAATAAGAGATATGTACTCATGGTCGTCAAAGAGAAAGATGTGAGGACATTCGACGCTTTCCAAGGATGTGATCCATCTCATAAAAAAAAATTAATTTATATTGTTTCTAAGTATGATGATATTTTTCAGGAACCATGTAGTGTACCCCAAATTTCCCAAATAAAAACAAAATTGTTAGGTGATGTTAAATCTCCTTGAATCTTCAATATTTGATCAAAACATAACTTTATTCCTTTATTATATGTAGAGTGAATTTATAGTCATTGTTGAATTAGAATCATGTACTTCTTTGTAATTAAGATGTTTGCGACCAAGGCTGTCATAGCCCTTAGAATAACTATCATGTCTATGTTAAGTCATACTATCCAAAAAAATTACAATTTGTAATAAACTATGGACAATAGACTAACATATAGTTTGTCCATAACATTGCACTATCCAATATGATATACATTGCTTACTGTATCGACTATACTATGAATACCATAATACTGATGTTATTCCGATATATATATATATATATATTCGTTTAACATATGACATAAATATTAACCATGACATTATATATCGTATATCATACAAACTATTATAACAATAAAACTATTCCTAGAGTTTATATCGTTATCATATAACAATCCATCACAACATTTTTTATATTGTAGTGCATTGAAGAGTTTCTATGCAAAACATGTAATATTGTTACATAGGGATTGTTATATGGCTGCCATACCAACGGAGACTTTGATATATCGTATCTAACATACACCACAACACTTATGGTTTTTCTCTTGCGCCACGAACATAACCTATACCTAACAACGCTAAACCCTACCCGACTAGTGACATGGCCCAATATTGAATAGGTTCGAACCCATTTTAATGGTGGATGTCAGATCGGTCTGGAGGCATTTACCTTTGGCTATTTCATTAATGGGAGGTTTGTATCGTACCTCCCAAGCTTGAAACTTAGGCAGCTGCATCCAATGCGGGGTTGCCATATCCATGGCTTCAAATGATAGCGGTACTGGGTGTACTCAACAACCATTACTCCTCTTTGTGAGGACTTCGAGGTCGCCATCGTTCATTGCTTTCCCCCTTTCGTTCTATATTCATGAAAAATCTTGTCTTTGTGTTGTATGTGATTCATCCTCTGTGCTGTAACTATCATTTTCCCTACTTTGTATATAGCCGACGACTTGGGAAATCTCGGCCCTGGTGACAATGGAAGGAGGCGAACGCCCGTTTGGTTCCTCTCTGCATAGGTAAGTAAAGACTCTGTTGCTTCAACTCTCTGTATCTCATGAATGAATCTTTGTTTGGTGAAATTTAGAAAAAATAGGAGGGATCTATGGACAAACTCTTGTTTTCGTTCTATGTTGAGGATTTGCATTGTATTATCATTTCACCTTCGTAAGTGTTTTCCTCCTAGGGTTCCTCTAGGTTTAAAGTTTTTGAGACTGGAGGGTTGTAGTATTTTCTTGGTTGTCTATTGTTCTTCTAGTCTATTAATGCTTACGATTCTTTCGCAACCGAAATTGTTTTGACAGTTAAATTGTCTTGACAGTTAAATTGTCGGTGTTCCTTTCGCGTTTTCTTGTATCCACTATTGTAACATTATTAACCCTTACCATTTACACATATATATTCGTTTATTCTCTATGGGAAATTCCTCAAATTACTCAATGGGAAGTCCCATAATTTATACTCTGTGTAAAATCTGTTAACATTGTGTAATTCATATAGTATGTTCTATGTAATTATGTTAGAAATCTATTGAATTCGTAATTGATACTCTGCGTAAGTGTGTGTGTGTGTGTGTGTATACATATATTTAATCCTTTGTCCATTTATGATCTGTGTGTTTACATTACCACTCTGTGGAACTCGTATTTTATACTCTACGTCAATATATATATATATATATATATAGAATTAATCCTCGATGGAATTTGTAGATGTGCTTTGTTTATTTACATTACCATTCTATTCGTAAGTTACATTCTGTGTTTTATACAATGAATACGTATCGGGCAAAATTAACCCTCTATTCCATAAATTTCATTCTGTGTTTTATATATCATATAGCATATATATATATATATATATATATATATATATAGAAACATCGACCCTCTGTTTGGAATTCATAAATTACATCCTATATAGAAAAATTAGTAGGTCATTAATCGTTCGAAACAATACATTTCCTATATCCTTTGGATTGCAAGTAGTTTGCCTCTGTGGATTTTCCCGTGGACACTTAAACTCTCTTCAGTTAGAGTTAAAACATTTATGAAAGGGGTCATCTATGTCAACCACTCATAGGGTTCAATCCATGTTTTACACAGTCATGATTTAAAACTATGTATTGGGTCCATTCCGTAACATTATTTAATCTTGGGTATTCATCGTGAACAATACCCATGGATTTGATATCTATTAAAATGTGCTTCATGTTGATTAAATCTATTCACTGTTTACTCATGAATAATTGTTCATTGTTGTTTCTCTCTATTTTATAAGTGAATTTCTTTATGCATGGATACATTAAATTAATGATGGGGTCATGTTTTTTTTTGCGATGGTACCCATCAACCGATTTTGGGTCCACTCCTCCTCTTGGATCATGGACATAATATATCCCAAGAACAAAGGTGATCTGAACTTCGCAGACTCAAGCTAAGTATTGTCCTCGTCTTATTCTTACTATTTGATTTCCATTAAATACTAGCATAGTTTACTAAACCCTCGTCGGTTCTCCTTTTACAGGTTATACACATCGAGAGAAGCAGAAGAAGGAGAGTTGTCTCTCAAAAGATATTCGAGTTATGATATAACGCACCTTACTTCAACTACAACGGGGTTCTATATGTACTTCTTAGAATTTTGTTACATTACACGTGACTGTGGAGTCTTTGGTCTATGATACTGTAATATTTTGAACAATGCTTGATTCAATACAAGGGTAGACTTTGTAAGATACTTTGATTTCATCACTATGTATTCTGTAGTAATGAAAATTGTATTCAAACTGTTATTTCTTTCTATCTATTCTCTGTGGTGTTATACCGATCTGAATAGAAATTCAACATATATAAATCAATGGTCAATAGGAACATAACAACAATTCTATTTTTCCTTTATGCGTGAATGCATATTTATGTATATACAGTCATTTATATCTATATATCCATGTTTAATGACAAATAGGAACATACAATAGGTCTATCATTTATTTATGTATGGATACATATATGTGTATATACAGTCATTTATATATATGTATAAACCTATTTAATGATTAATATGAACATACAATAGTTATGTTATTTCTGCAAAGTGAGCACATATATACCATCACCACATAATCCATCACATTCCTAAAAAATAATAATCAAACATAATATTGACAAGGAATGCAAGTCAAGGTACATATCTGAAAACTTGATGTTGGGATACAAATGAAACAACCACGTTCCACCCAACTGTAGAACAAAACAACCAAGTTCACTTTCCCTGTTCACCCCCTAGCCTGACCATGAGTCCATAAGGGAAAATAAAAATGATCCTCTTTAGCTACAGTCACCATCCATAGCTCAAAAATTCCTTTTCCTTACACTCACATTGCTCATAACAGTAAACATGGATTTCCTTTTTTCAACATACTAAGAAACGTCTTGCCTCCTCAATATGTTATTTTTATATGCCTCTTCTGCCTAGTTATTTCCTTCCCTCCTTAGGAAATTTGCAACTTTACAAATGATTGATTTTTATGGGCTGCTAGTGGTCAAATCCCACATTTTCCACTTGTAAAAATCAGCCTTGAGGTAACTCAAATTTGTTCCCCACTCATGGAGTCATGGTCATCTATTTTTAACTTGGTTGTTCCATTTGTCTTCCAACATTTAATTTATAAAAATTTTGTCTTTCACAAGTGTCAAAATAAAATAAGTTAGTTGGGCAAGTCAAATCTTTTCCCAACAGTCATCAAATAATTAATTACAATAATAAAATTCCAAATTCGTATTAGCCATAAATGGAAAATAATTTCCAAATCCAAATTTTCCAAAAATGAAAATTTATTCCCAAGTACACTTAGAATTTAATATTCTAATATTTTTGGGGATATTAAAAATGAGATGGATTACCTCCTAAGAGGGAAATCCAACATGAGATACATGTTTAGCAAGATTCTCCTCTTCCTAATTGGGCATGTATAGGATGTCAATTGTGGAGATGACAGAGATCAAGAAGCAGGTACAGGGCTTATTGGATCAAGGGGTCATCAGGCCCAATTTATCCCCTTGTGGTTCTGTGATCCTGATGGTGCCAAAGAAAGATGGCACATGGATAATGTCTGTTGATTACTGGGCTTTAAATAAAATCGTGCTGAAAAAACGATACCTTGTTCCTCATATAGATGATTTACTTGATCAATTGAAGAATGGTGTTTATTTCACTAAGTTGGATTTGCGTAGTGGATATCAACAAATCAGAGTCCTAGAACAAGATGCGTGGAATACTGCCTTTAAAACCAAACAAGGATTGTTTGAGTGGTTAGTTATGTCATTTGGGATTTGTAATGCTCCGACAACTTTCATGCGTGTGATGAATGATGTATTCAGGCCTTTCTTGGATGACTTTGTGATTGTATATTTAGATGACATTCTTGTTTTTAGTGGGACTTGGGATGAACATGTAAGGCATGTAAATTAGGTATTGGATACTTTTCAAAGGGAAAAGCTGTATGTGAAAATGTCTTAATGTGAATTTTTCAAGACTGCACTTGTATACTTTGGTCATATCGTGGGAGGAGGACAATTAAAGATTGATCCTTCCAAAATTGATGTAATTGTAAATTGTCCTGAGCCAAAAAGTGTAACCGAGATCCAGAGCTTTCTTGGGTGCAGTCTAGTATTGGAGGAGATTCATTCCCAACTTTTCCTTTATAGCATCTCCTTTGCATGCCTTAACTAGTGTGAAGAACACTTTTTAGTGGGAAGGAAAGCAACAAAAATCCTTCGACACCTTGAAGTAGAAGATCAGTACCACACCAGTATTAGCACTGTCGAATATTCAACAGTCGTTCGATATCGAGACATATGCCAACGGATATACCATGGGTGCAACATTGATGCAATATCATAAGCCTATCTGTTACCACTCTGAAACTTTTAACCAAGCTGTTGTTAACTATCCTACATATGATAAAGAGTTGTATGCATTAGTTAAAAACGTAAATAAATGGAAGCACTACTTGTTAGGAAAGGAAACAATTATACATAAAGATCACCATCCCTTATAGTGTCTTCAAGGACAGACCAAACTGCAACAATATCGACACTACAAATGGATTGGTTTTTTACAAAAAATTCATTTGGTAATCAAGTACAAGAAGGGTACAAATAACAAGGTAGCTAATATGTTTTATAGATCTCCTATTACTACTTCTATTGTATTGAAGAATAATTATTTATCTCATGATATCTATGTAGAGAAATATGCCATTGATGAAGACTTTTAAAGAAGTATATGAGAACCTAACCCATGGTGCACAGGTAGAGAACTATTGTCTATAGGGAAAATTACTCTATCATCTTGGGAAGCTGTGTATTCCTACAAGTGAAGGAGTCTATGTAATACGAGAATCTCATGCTTCTCTTGTATGTGGGAATTTTGGGGTAGGAAAAACTATGGCTCATTTGCAGAGGTTTTGTTATTGGCCTCAAATGAAAGCAATTATAACTAAATATGTAAAGGGGCGTGTGATGTGTTTTACTTGTAATCCCACTAATATAAAACTGGGGATATACTCACCACTTCATGTTCCATCCCATCCATGGGAAATAATTTCCATGGATTTTTTAGGGGGTTTACCAATGACTAAAGGGGGTCATGATTATTTGTATGTCGTAGTGGATAGGTTCAACAAGATGTGTATCTTGATGCCATGTAAAAAGTAGATCACTACTGAGTAGACTGCTAATCTCTTTTTTCAGCATGTTTAGGTTCACTTTGGGTTACCCATGTCCATTGTCTCGGATCGAGATACTTGGTTCCTTGGGCATTTTTGGACTATCTTGTGGAGAATGATGGACGCCAAATTGAAGAGGAGCACTTATTTTCATCCACAGACTGGCAGACAGATAGAGGTGGTAAACATAACAGTGGTACTATTGCTTTGAGGCTACTGCAGGAAGCATCCTAAGTTATGGGATGAACAAATATCCTATGTACAACATTCTTATAACCGAGATTTACATTCATCCACTCAGATTTCACCTTTTGAGACTTGTTTTGGGTACCTACCAAAGGTTCATTTGGACTTGATGTATGGGAGAGATGACGATGTGAATGTAGAATGAACAGAAGACAGAGCCCATAATTTCATGCAAAGGACTCATCAGATACACCAGGCAGTCAGGGAATAATTAGAGAAGAGTCAAGAATAGTATAAAGGTCCACATGACAAGCACAGGGCTAATCATCAGTTCTAGGTTGGAGATCGGGTATGGCTTCACATCACAAGGAATGATTGAAGGGTGAAGGAAAGAAAATCAATCCTATCTGATATGGACCCTTAACACCCTTAACGTAGAGAGCTTGAAACTTTTTTAGCTTCCCATGATCATGGATCAGGAGGAGGAAGTTTCAATACCTTCAGTTGATGAGTTTTCACCTGAGTACTTGGATGAGTTACAGGAAGATAACATCCTGGACAGAAGGATGAGGACTTCACGTAGGGGTGATCTTGATTATTTTTTAGTAGGATTAAAGGGCACACATCCTAACAAGGAAAAGTGGATTGAGAAGGACAAAGTGAGGGGACTTTTCCCTCACTTAGCAGTTGATTAATGAAATATTTTGGTGGTCTAAAAATATCTCAGTGGGAAGGCGTGATCCAAAAAGGATCCATAGAAGGATAAAAATAACTCAGAACTGACAGAGGCAACTCAGAACGCTCAGAATGGCTTCAACATACAACAAAAGGGAAAACATTCAAAGTTCCCAAAACTCACTTAAAATGGAATGATCATGAAGAGTGTGTCACATGATTTCTAACGATGCAAACAAATCGTCAAACCGAGTTACTAATCGAAATATATTCATGGTCAAAGTTTTGGTCAACCTAGCCTAGTCATTAAGGATGAGTCAACATCCATATTGCTGACATCAACATCAGTAAGGATGATGTCATCATATGTACAACCTATGTGGAAAGTACAGAGGAATAAATATGTCATAATGATGTTTGCATGATGTCATCATGAAATGTGGCAGCACCAGAGGCTGCCACATGTTACTCGCCAATAGACTTTTCAGGGCACCATGTGGATCAATGAAAAAGTGCCACATGGAACCCCCATTTGATGCCACGTGGAACCAACCAGAAGGTGCCACGTGTCCAGTATAGGGTGACATGGAGGTTTCCGGTACAGAGGTGACGTGGACGTGACGTCAACATACAGATGGGGAAATTAGTGGATGCACTAGAAAATCCTGAACAAGGAAACATTGGCGAAGGAAATATATGGGTTAATCTAAATGAAAGCAGGGATAATAGAAAATATGAATTAATTCAAATTGTACATGGTCTTAGAGAAGAACGAATCATAAAGACACAAGAAAAATTTAACGCAATATTGTTAGATAAATTGTGTAATTAGAATTCTAACAAGAATAAAGGTCAATTTCCCCATAATTCTAAAACCGATCTGCACAAGAAGAAGTCTAGGAAAATTGAACACATTGAATCTATGATGGAATATGTTTTTAACGAAATTGAAACTTCAAGTGAGGACAATGCCAAATTGGAACAAATAACTAAAAAGAAACATAAGCGTCATGAGGAAATCATGGGATAATTTAATAAGATAAAACCTCCAATCTTTAATGGTGAAATAGAGACTCGATAAGAGGTAGAAGCTTGTCTTTCTAGAATGAAAAAATTATTTCAAATATATAACTATTCAACTCAAATAAAAGGAAGAATGGCCATCTATAATCTGACTAAGAAGGCAGATATTTGGTGGCAAGATATCAAAAGAGTAAAAAATATCAAGGAACACAAAATCACTTGGAAGACTTTTAAAAGATATTTTAAGAAACAACACCTATGAGAACAATATTTTGAAGGTAGGAATAAATAATTTTATGAACTGGTATTGGGAAATAGAACCATGAAAGACTTTTGCAGTAAATTTCTAAGCTTATTGTGTTATGTACCGTATATTGTGGACGGAAAAATAACGATACAACGCTTCTTGAGTTTTTTACTTGCCTCATATATAGATAGGATTGAATTTGACAATCCTAAGACTTTAGAAGAAACTATGTGTAACACTAAATTGTGCTTTGAACAATATAAAACCATAAATGAAAATGCTAAAAATGGGAAAGGTAAGAAATTTGAAAGGTTTGATCCACGAAGAAAAGAAGGAAAGTTTTTAAATAAGAACTTTACAAAAAGGTTTCAGGGAAATAAATACATAAATAATAAGCCTTAGAATCCATTTGATAAAAAAATGAAAAACCTACAAATTTTTATAACGAAGAAACTTCCCAAAAAGAACCAACAGAGTGTTGGGAGTGTGGTGAACCACATTATTTTAAATATTGTCCTCGCAGAAAGAAAAACAATAGAAATATACATACAGTTTGAGAAGCTACTATAGTCGGTGAAATAACAAGGAGTACCCCAAACATTAGTGTATCCTTGGAGAACAAACAATCAAATCATCAAGCTTCCATGGTGGAAGTAGAAGGTATGTCGAATAATCAACCAATTTCCATTTTGATTCATCCAGGTGCTATTTTAAGTTAAGTTTCACCTAAATTAGTGGAAATTTGTAAGTTATGTAAAGAAAAATTTGAAAAGACATGGCTAGTACAACTTGCTACATGAACAAAAAGGAAGGTTAGAAATATTCTTAAAGGTTGTGAAATTAGTATGAATGGCTTA
>SNQJ01S0099647.1:15408-26797 GCA_010110895.2 Picea sitchensis
CATTAGGAGTCACTACGCCTACGGTTGGGTGGAAACGAGCACCCCTCTCAGCAGTTGCTTCCATTACTGAAGTAAATCTAATAAGTGTTTTGCTCATATTGCATTTTGAAATTTATATGCTGTCACATATGTTCATGGACTTGTGGAATTGTAAATGTTTCCTGTGAAAGAATGTCTGTGCAGTAATTGTTAATAAGGAGTAGATGTTAGCTCATAGAACCATGAAATTGTAAATGTTTTCAGCATGAGAGTGTCCGCGTAGCGCTTGATACGAATAAGTTGATATATGCTTATTACAGAGGAAATCATACATGACCTACGTTGATTAATAAATCTAGTTATGCTTAGATTGAGCTAAGTTAGGCTCCCAGCCCGTCCTCGGGAAGCTATTTCCCCTATCTGTCTCCAGGAAGACCCTAGAATAGATCTCTAGTAGAGATTCCCTCTTATATAAGGGATACTTAGCCATTCTCGAGAAGGTCCTCAAGGAGGAGGAAATCAACGATCAGGATCTTGTAGAGAAGATTGACAAAATCCCGTCAGCCGTCAGATCCCGAGAAGTTGCGCTGGAGTTAAACCCTAGTGTGCAAAGAAGGAATCCTAGCCATTGATCTCGGAAGGACCCATGTCAACATCCCGGAGAAGTCATCGGGATAACAGGGTTATCGGGGTTCTGTGAAGTATGAGAATCGAGGCCTTATGGTTCTCGAAATCCCGAGAACGTATCCTAGCCGTTGATCTCGGCAGGACACGTGTCGGCGTTCTGGGAGGCATCGGGATTTCACCCATCGGAGAATTTAGGAGTGTGGAACCGTTGTAATAGGGAATCGCGATACGTGATTTTCCGATACAATCAGGACCGTCCATCTGTGGGACAGGTGGCAACCATTGAGAACCATCGGCGTTTGGTTCCATCGGAAAATTGGGAATTCCGAAGACATAGGCACGCTGGTATTGAAAACCCTGAAACAACGAAGGGTAATTAGGACCGTCCATCATTTGAGGGACGCGTGTCCGTGGATCTAAAATAGTCGGGGTTCGACATATCAAAGTTTTCGAATACATAGAACTCTTGCCACACAGAATCGCGATCCGCGATTTACCGACAAGATCGGGACCGTCAGTTCAGTGGATACGTGGTAGAGATCTACACCGTCAGGGGAAGTCCGACCAGGAGTCAAATCCATCGGAGTTTGCGATCCATTGGGAAATCGGGAATCTAGAGGGCATGATGTATAGGCACTTTGAATTCACGATCCGCGAAACCCCGATGAGTGGGGGCCAGCTGTCAGCACAGCAGCAGAGGAGGACGAAGCTGTAAGGAAGACGCGTGTCAAGCATCTGGAGAGAGTCGGGAATCGGGATATCGCGGGTCCCCTGGACGTGTGTCTTGTGACATGGGAAACCCCATAGCCCCGACGGGGATAAGGTAGTGGTCACGGAGTTGGTCATGTGGACCAGGGGCTAAGCCAGTGGGGCTGGCGTGATCAGAAAGGCACGTCGCGAATCGGGAAATCGCGAGTCCCGGGGACATGTGTTTTGTGTCATCGCAAATGCCGAAACCCTGATGGAAGGTTATACGGCTGCAGTCATATGGTAAGTGGTCCCATGGACCATTGTATAGACAAGGGGGCTAGCCAGTGTAAAGGCGCATCGAGAGTCCAGGGGACTTGTGCATCATGACATTGAAAGGCGCCAAACCCCGACAGGATTTAAGGCTGTGATCTTGTGAAGGTTGCGGTCGTATTGACCAGGACTTAGCCCAGAGAGCCAATATGCTAGGAGCGAATCGGAGATCGGAGATCGGTGATTGCAGTTGCCAAAACATCGTGGGTGTCAAAACCCCGATAGGAGAAACCCCGACAGGAGCAGGTGACCGTGGTCATAGGAACGTAGGTCACGTGTACCAGCAGTACGCTAGAGGGGGCTGGAAAAAAAAAAAGGGGCGCGTCGGAAATTTATTCCATCGGTGATCGGGGATTCGAGAGGATAGGGACCTCCGACACCGCAACCTCCGAAACCCCGAATCCCGATATTGAATCAGGGATTGGCATTTCGCTAATGCAGGTTTGTGGGAATTTCTCAATTGTGGGAGATTAACCCAAAATTTTTAAATTATGATAGTGGGTGTGTTACAGATATCAAATAACATAACATCATAATCCAACAACATCATCATCTAAATCCATAAGCGAATCAAACAACCATATACAAAACTGGATCACTTGCATGCAAGTGTCCTCAAACAATAAGTAAAATCATGTGCACGCAAGAGAGGGATGTTACAATTTTTAAAGAAATAGTTCTAAGAGTTTTGTCATATAGTTCCAAGAGTGTTTTCAATTGCACAAACACCATATGGCACTCTATGCGAATGAAACAGAGTCCATATGAACTCTGCATAGATTCTAGATGGACTCTGCTAAGAGTCCATGTTATGGACTCTACGTAGAGTCAACATTCGTCCTCCAATATCTTGTAGAACAATATCATTTGCACCGATGTTAAAACCGGGTTTGGTCTGATTCGTTGTTCGTAATAGTCCATGTACAAGAATCTGAAAATGGGCAAAGAGTTGAAACAAAACCAAGGAAATAATGATTGTATCAGCCATGAATATCATTTAAGATATATTTGACACCCAATACTTTCATATTTTCATGAACATAAATATAAGATGATGTTATCTTTATGAATAAATAGAAAGATTATATATATATATATATATATATATATATATATATATGAGCATTTCAACATTTTGTAAATATAAATAAAAACATAAAATTGTTAAAAGTAAATTTACTATAATCTATGTATCTAAACTATGTATATAAATAACATAAGTCTATGTAGAGTGTCATATGGCACTGTGTGTGAATGGCACAAAGTCCATATGGACTCTGTCCATTCGCATAAAGTGCCAAATATGGACTCTGTGCATAGTACATAAGCATAATTGGCACCCAATACTTTCATATTTTCATGAACATAATATAAGATGGTGTTATCTTTATGAATAAATAGAAAGATAAAAGATGCATATATATAAATAGCATAAACTCTTAGAAGAGCTTAAATATGCATATGTATCTAAACTATTGATATAAATATTCATATTCAGTCTTCCTTGTGTGTGCTTGTGTCTTTTAATTCTGCATGTGCCTCCAAGTTGTTAATTGTGTTTGAATTTAGTTTTGGTGATGGTGTATGTCAGTCAAGGCTACATTGAATTGGACAATCTGAAGATTGAGATTGAGTTTTGACAACAAAATTGAAGGGAAGCGACACTATCCAAAGAATCATAATGAATCTTTACGATGTTGTTGGTTGAAAATCAATTGAAGTGTTAAATTTACATTATAATAATAGGAATATGGATGTTTTGTGAGTGTTTAAAAATAACTAGTCATTCTAACAAGTTAGAACTTGAAAATACACAAGGTGGAGACAACAAAAGCAAGCACATCGGTGATGAGATTGCAACGGGTGTTCAGTATAAACAACAAAATGAATGTAAAGTTATCTTAAATGACCAAACTTCACATAAATAACAAGGAATAACATTCTAATTTAGCAACATTTTTAAAGAAATTGAAAATATTACAATGAAATGCAAACTAGTCCAACCATCCAACCAACTACTGAAATCTAATCATGAAAATTCTTTATCTAAATATTTTCAAACTAATATAAAATAGTTAATGTGTATACTTATTTTTTACTACAATCTTAATAGCAAGAATAATGTATATTAAATTAATATTTAATTTAATTTATATATGGTTTATCATATTAATAAACTATATGTAATTTTTTTGATTTAGTGAATATATATTTTCAATAATAAAATGATTCTATGTGAAGAACTACAACATTATAATGTATATAATTTATTATTTAAAATAATGATTTATTCTGAAAACTCGTTTATCAAGAAAAAAATATTTGTTATAAAAGAAATCTTAATATAATAAATCATTTGTATATTTCAAAATAAATCTCATGGAAATAAAAAAAATATGTGAAGTTAAATGATACAGATACAAATCTTGTAGATGTTGGACATTTCACTAAAAAGCTTGTAAACATTGGGGACTATGTGCGAATGGTACAGAGTCCATATGGACTATGTCCATTCGCATAGAGGCCAACCAAAATTAAAAATTAAAAACCAAAAACAATATTAAGATCAAAAACCCATTTACCTAGATTGGTCGCCTACACCCTATGCTTGGATTTGCTACCAATGCCTAGCTCTCCAACAATGCCAACGTTCACCAACCACCAACATCCACTTTGAATGATAGAAAAAATATATGTTATCAAAGGAAACTTAATATAACAAATCATTTGTGTATTTCAAGAAAAAACTCATGAAAATAAAAAAATATGGTAAGTTAAATGATACAGATAAAAAGCTTGCAGAAATTGGGCATTTTACTAGAAATCTTGCAAACGTTGGGCACTCTATGTGAATGGCACATACTTCATCTGGACTCTGTTCATATAGTCCATATGGACTATGTCCATATGGACTATGTCCATTTGCACATAGTTCCATATGGACTATGTGTAAATGGACAGAATCCATATGGCACTCTGTGCAAATGGACAGAGTCCATATGGACTATGTGCAGAGTCTACACAAAATTAAAAACAAAAACAAAATTAAAAATAAAAATAAAAACCAAAATTACAAACACAAAAACATTTACCTAGCTTGGCCGCCTACGCCCTACACCCGGATTTGTTGATAACACATGGCTTTCCAAAAACACCAACGTTCACCAATTGCCAATGCATGGCTTTCTAACAACACCAATGTTGACCAACCACCAACATTCACTTCGAATGTTTGTAAAGTAACAGTAGAGCGAAAGGTCGGCTATATATAAATTAGGTTTTTGGCCGAAAAATATTTCCGAATGAACTTTGCGCTGTCGAAGAAAAAATTTGGTTGTCGATTTTTATTGCATGAAATTCGAGGATGTCGTTTAGGTGCCATTCTATTTGAAGTTCAAGGTTTGGGATGAAAGATGTATGTTTTCGTCCGAAAAGGTGAAAACTTTAGCTGAAAAATGGATTCTAACCATTTTTCCGCCCCCATTCTCACGAAAGTGTTGCCCACCTTCACGAGATTACCCCACATCCCACAAGGAGAATTTTGCTTCCTCTCAAGTAATTCCACATAATTAAATGCATGCTCTTACATTTTATTCCAAATGCAAAATGGATGATATTTCACTTCCAATTAAGTAGCACTAGGGCATAGTTTATCCTAAATTTAATGGAATCCATTAGTGATGTTATATTCATAACACATGCATATTCATAACTCAAGGCAAGCTAAATGACTTTGAATTAATTATTATTGGTATTGAAATTTTAAGTTCAATTTGAATGTTTTTACTTATTTTGAACCTTTTTTGTGTGTATGGTTATGGGGAGGAAATTGTCAACATTGACGTGGAGTAAAATTTCCAACTCACAAATTTTACGGGTTATAAAACTACTTACCCATCATTTTCTCCTTATATTTATATGTTATGAACCCACTCATATGTGTGTGTGTGTGTTTAATATTCTATTTGTTTATGGCTTTCTTCTCATAAATATGTTAGGAAAGAAGAAGAAGGCATTTGAAAATATGTTTGAGATGCAAAAATTTTCTATAATAATAATAATCTGTATTTTTATTATTTTTTTTAATATTTAATGAATTTAAAATTAAAAAATATAATAATATATATTTATACATTATTTTATTATTATAATTATCTTATTTTTTTTATTTTAATTTTATATTATAATATTTTTCGAGTTGAATTGTAAAATACATCTTTAAAGAAAAATTAACAAAATTTAAATGTATAGCATGATTACTTATATGCACCTTTTGGAAGAGTCAAGTAGACTATAGCAATAGAGGGAGCTTTCCACTACCAACTCCATTGCTTATTTTATCGAGTTCTCCAACCCTTCCTTCAAATGAGGCCATTTTTTAAGCTCTCTAGCATATTGTGACAATGAATTCATGTGTTCCATAAGAGAGAGACACTTCCCTTTATTGGTTTTCATAGTTTCGCATCTCTCCAAAATAATTTTGACCATGGGAAGACTTGTAGTTTCCAAGTGTGTGAGCTCGATACCATGGAGTAAACCTTCATTTCACTATTGTTGATTTTTATTTTTTTCCCAATAATTAAAGTATTATATTCTTTTATTATTATTTAAATGCAAAAGGATCACAACTAAAAGATAGATATCCACATAACAATAAGATATAACCTCAAGGAAACCCTCAAGGGGGAGAAAACCATGAAAAATTTTCTCGATATAGATTCCTCCAACATGTACAATGTCATACAATGCTCTTTCAAGAAATCAAGACCAAAGAGACCCAAACACGAACCAAGAATATCCTCCTAGATAAGTGTGTACTACTCTCTTGTACTTCTATTCAATTAATGATCAATATGACTCGATATAACCTTTATTTATACTCTGAAAGACCTAAAAGACATGGCTTATCAATAAACCCTTTTACAATTACACTTAGGAATAACCAATACAATTACACTTAGGAATAACTTCTGAAATTACATAAAATATAAACACTCCCTCTTAATGAGGAATATATTCTATCGGGCGCAGACTCTAACACTGTCGCTGTCCACACGAGCTCATGACCATTGATTGTCAGACACATGAATCTATACATCACAGGAAATCCATAGTGACTTCACAGCATGCATCGAGGGTCGATGGATAGCTCTCCAATAGCTACAACATGTCATCATGAGACTATCTAGTTTCTTGTAGAAAACTTGGATATCTTATTCATGACATCCAGTACCCTGCGATAACATTTGTACCTCGTCTCTTCAACATGCATCTAGGGTTAATGGTTATCTCTCCAATAGCTACAACATGTCATCATGACATCCACTACCATGCGATAACATCTGAATCCATCACTCCCTCTGAAAAGAGACTACGTCGAGCGTGTCCCTGAAGTACTAGAACTTTGTCCTTGATAATGGCTTTGTCAGCACATCCGCATCCTGCTCATTGATAGCCACATATTGGAGCCTCAATGCTCCCTTATGCACTATATCCATGATATAGTGATACCTAATTTCGATATGCTTTGACCTATCATTAACACTGGGTTCTCTGATAACTTTAGACAACTCTGGTTGTCACACAAGATATAGGTCACTTCCATCACAATATCGAATAATCCAGTCAACAATTTCCAAAGCCACACTACTTCGTGACTTGTTGCACATGCTTCCACATACTCTGCCTCAATCGTACTAAGTGCTACACATGACTGCTTCTTACTGATCCATGAAATCATACCAGATTCCAAAGTGAATCAACATCCTAATGTACTTTTTTGGTTTGCAACACTACCGACCGAATCTAAATATGAATATCCAAGTAGACTGATCTCACTGTCTGCAACATACTTGAGCCCATAATCCATTGTACCTTTAAGGTACATCATCACATGTTTTACTGCAAGAAGGTGAACACATTTGGGGTCAACCATGTACTGACTTAGGGTGTTCACAGCAAAACATATATATGGTCGTGTATTTTTCAAATACATCAATGATCCAATCATTTTCCTGTATAATGTAGCATCCACAACATATGAAGTCATATCATCCAACAACTTCATATTTGATGCCATTGGTGTGGCCATCGGTTTACAGTCCAACATCCCGAACCTCTTTAGGATCTCCACAACATATTTTCCCTGATTTAGGAAGATCTCACTCTTCCTCTGCCATACCTCTAGACCCAAAAAGTAGTGCATCAAACCTAGGTATTTCATTTCGAACTGTATAGTGAGTTTTATCTTACACTCAATTATGTGATTCTCCACTCCTGTCAAGAACAAGTCATCAAAATATAGTAGTAATATCACTGGTCCATCATCCTCAACCTTGAAATAAAGGTTAGGATCTGCACTGCTCTTGGTAAATCCCAAGCTCATCAGAAAACCATCAATCCGACCATACCATGCTCTCGGTGCCTGCTTCAATCCATATAATGCCTTCTTAAACCTGCACACATGCATCTCCATGTCATGTGTCTCGAATCCTTGTGGTTTTTCCACATAAACCTATTCCTCTATTACCCCATTCAAAAATGTCATCTTCATGTCCATCTGATGAACCTTCCATTTCATCACAGTAGTTATTGAAAGAACATCCCTTGTTGAAGTATATATTGTCATAGGATCAAAAGTCTCCTCATAGTCAATTCCTTCCTTCTGAGAAAATCCTCATGCTACAAATCTAGCCTTGTATTTCTCAATGCTTCCATCTGCATCGTTCTTCATATTGAATATCCACTTGGAGCTCACAACTGATTTTTCCTTGGGTCTAGGAACCACATCCCAAATGTCATTCTTCACTACTGACTGGTACTCCTCGACCATGACATCCTTCCATTCTTTCTTTCCTGCAACTTCTTCATAGTTGGTAGGCTCTACATCAATGATATCACATAATAATTCCACATATCCAAGATATGGTTTTGGTTTCTTGACTTTCCTAGATGATCCATCCTAGGCACCATATATCTCGACATCTTTGATGGCCTCTTGTGCCCAAGCTAGTATTCTCTTTTGTGTAGGATTCTCCACAGGCCTCTGTGGTTTGGCCATATCATGATCCTTGAGAATGCATTCCTCTGCTTCTACTTCTCTTGTCTCCACGGCTCTAGGAATTCCATTCTCTTTGTCATGAGATTCCTCTATAGGACCATGCTTTGACTTGTGAAAAGATACATCCTCATCGAAGGTGACATCTCTACTAATCTCGATCTTCTGGTGATCAGGAATGTATACTATGTAGGCCTTTGATGTGTCACTATACCCAACAAATGTACCTTTCTTTACAGATAGGTCCAACTTTTTTCTCTTGTCCTTTGGGATATGCACATATATAGGACAACCAAATATCCTCAGGTGGCTAACCTCTGGCTTATCTCCTGAAAACATTTCATCCGGTGTCTTATTTTCAATAACTCGATGGGGAATTCTATTATGTATGTACACAGTTGTCATCACAGCTTCTGCCCATAGATACATAGGTAAATATTGATTATGGATCATGGCCTTCATTGCTTCCATAATTGTTTGATTCTTTCTCTCTGCCACTCCATTTTGCTTCATATTATAGGCAATAGAGAGATCACTCTTAATCCCAACTTCTTCACATAAATCTAAGAATTCATCTGAGGTGAATTCTCCTCCATTGTCTGATATCAACGTCTTTATATTCTTTTCTATTAGGTTTTCCTACTAGTGCCTTGAATTCCTTGAACTTACCAAATACTTCACCTTTTTACTTCAAGAAGTAAATCCAAGTTTTGCATGAGTAATCATCATTAAAAGATACATAATATATTTACTCATTGAATGATGGTGTTGACATCGGTTCACATACATCTGAGTGTACAATATCCAAGAATTCTTTTCTCTGTTATCACTGCTTGGAAAGGGGTTCTTCATATTCTTTCCTTGTGCACAACCTTTGCACACACCATCTGGATTCACCTAAATCTCTGGTATCCTTGTTACCATATTGCTCACGATTGGTAAATCTCTGTAGTGTAGGTGGGAAAATATCCTATGCCATAGCTCACTTGAATTCACAGTGTCGTGAATCAATGCTAAATCAAAGCATCCCTTTAATTTATACAATCCTCCTTCTTGGACACCGATAACAACTGCATCATCAAACGTCTTTTCTTTTGGCCACATGAGAACTTCTCCATCTACAAATGCAACCCTGAAACCCTTCTCATCCAAAGATAAAATCAAGAGAAGCTTTTACTTCAAACCTGGTACATAAAGCACATCCTTCATCCTCTTTGCCTTCCCAGAATCTAGTTTGTAGGAGGCCTCTCCTAATCCTGTGATTGGATATTGATAATCATCACCCAACTTCACATTATGAGGTGATTCTTTATGAATTAAGTTTGAAAAATCAACTTTATACCCTTTCATGTGCTTAGAAGCATTGTTATCCACTAACCACGTATCATTTCCAGGGGTGACTGTTCCTGTGAGCGTTGATATTAGGACGTAGTCATCATCACTTGAATCATATTCTCTTTCAATTTTCTCTGGTGGTTCATCATCTTCAGCGACATGATCATGATGCCTCTTGCTCTTCTCTTTTTCTTTTAGTTTAAGAATAAGGGGACAAAATTTTACGTGTCCCAATTTTTCGTAATAGAAACACATCACATTTTAATAGTCTCTTTGATTATTCTTCGACTTTTGAGGTTTCTTTGAGGATGAGGGTTCTTCCTTACTCTTTCCTTTCCTTGTATGAGCAGCTAAATCTTGATCGTTATCCCTCAATTTCTCTTCTCTTGCTACCAGCCTTGCTTCCTCTTGAGTGCAATCTTCCCATAATCTGCTAAACTTGATTAGCTTCCTCCTTGAGCATATTCCTTGAATGAATGAGTCCCATGAACTTGGGAGACCATTCAAGGTGGTCATCATCATTTATGCTTCGTCAACAATGTATCCAATAGATTCAATATGTTTTTTGATCTAGTTCACTCTCGAGAAGTAAGAGTGAATGGAATTTGAATCTTGAAGCTTCACATTCTTCATATGGGTCTTCAATGTCATCCTTTTGTCAATGTTTTTTCCTTCAAATAACTGATTCAATGCATCCATTATCTTCTTTAGATATTTTAACGGAGAAACAAGATGGATCAAATGGTCCTTGATTGAGTCTGCAATAATCCTCTTATCCATGGCTTGGTTCTTTTTATCCTTTTCCTTGGCCTCATCTTCCTCTGGTTCTAGAACTTCCTCCTCAACAAATCCTTTTAAATCATGTTCTTCTAGAAGGAGGCTTACTCTATACTTCTATGCTCTGAATTTTTCTGCTCCTTCCAGATTCTCGTCGATTTTGGTGCTGGTAGTCATCCTTCTTGGGAAGATGAAGTTAGTTTGCCAAAACACTTCCAAAAATCTATAGAAAATCTTCTTTTTTAGGCCTGCTTTGATACCATGTTGATTTCTTTTTGTTTTTCCAATAATTAAAGTATTATATTATTTTATTATTATTTAATATGCAAAAAGTTCACAACTGAAAGATAGATATCCACAGAACAATAAGATATATCCTCGAGAAAACCCTCAAGGGGGAGAAAACCCTGCAAACTTTCCTCAATATAGATTCCTCCAACATGTACAATGTTCTTTCACGAAATCAAGACCAAAGAGACCCAGACACGAACCAAGAATAACCTCCTAGATAAGTGTGTACTACTCTCTTGTACTTATATTCAATGAATGATCAAAATGACTCGATATAACCTCTATTTATACTCTAAAAGACCT
>SNQJ01S0099648.1:6718-17213 GCA_010110895.2 Picea sitchensis
GAGGCAAGCTGCAACTTACCAGTGAGAGAGAAGGAGAAGAGTGGCGCATCTTTTGGAGAGGACTATCTGTATTGGTTTGAGTTATCTCTTGAACATTGTATTGGCAATTTATGATAAGGAAGTTTTTGCTGGGTTTTCTTCCCTAGAGGGTTTCCGAGGATAAATGATGTGTCTCTTGTGAATGTGTATTTCTCAGTGATCTTGTTCTTATGATGCTCTTATATATTGAAATGCAAAGAACTATAATAATGGCATAAACATTAACAGAAAGATCAGATTACATGGATTCTTAAATGCTAATCAAACTATTGTGTAGGATCAATTACCATCAAAACAAGACAGACTTATGATGGACATAATGAACAACTTACTACAGGGCTTTCTTACAGAGTTATTTGTATGCAGTGTGATCTTAATTGATGCAGATTTATTTTTATACACTTTAAGTCATATCTCTAGTTAGTCATTTTTGTGTGCATGGACAAACTGATTTTCATGTAATTCTGTGTTACATTAAGAGAGAATTTATACAGAGAGAATAAATTGTAGATTAAAATAAGCTTCTTTTATTTTTCCTTCTGTAACTCACCTTTGGATTCTGCAGGAATTTATTGACATGTGTGATTATGCGGTTGGCTTAAGTCGACAGTTGAATGGCTCTATCATACCTTCAGAACGTAAGCTTTTATAATCTTGAATCAGTAGAATAGTTTGGCTGTTATATATTCCATTAGAACTGAAAATAATAAAAATTAAAATATGCATACTGTTTTGTGTTAAGGTTTGCCTTTAAGTATACCCTATAAATATTTCAAACTGGACATGGAAGCAAGTTAGATCCATATATATGCTATCCTAATTAATTGGTAGAAAGTTGAGGGCCAACATGTGCACATTTTTCAATGGAATCATGATGATTGAGCAGTTATTATCCCTTATTCAATGATGGTCTGGCTATTTATCTGAAGTGGCTAATCTGGTAAGAAATATCTTATTGTTCTCTTTGACATAATGCAATCACAACTTAATGCATGATATCTAACATAAAGAAATAGAAGGTTTAACATGCAATGCACACCACTCACCAATCTTCAAACCTTTGATGGAACAGATGTCACATATGGTTAGTTGATATTCAATATCGTGATTGATGCAACAAAAGTCTCACATTGTCCGTCTCATTAATCTGAAGCTCCACTCCCCAACATGATCATTATTGTTCATCAATTGGGCAAAAATGAAGAAATAAACGACAAGCACCTGAAGGTGAAAATAACATCCGAAGATAAAATAGTAGTACTCAGAGGTAATGAATGACAGTTAAAAGTGAAGAATAGCACCCAAAGGTGAACAATAATACTTCAAGGTAATGAATGGCATCTGAAGGTGAAACACCAATTAGAGGCAAAGGCAAGACAAGTTTACAATCATCAACTTTAAGGCCAAGTCTTCGTATCACGAGGATGCAATTAAGAACGAGAGGTGACAAAACCTGGATTTAGAAGAAACTATTGTCATGATGCCTCTAGAGTCTATATGGAAGATGATGCCTAGTTACATCTCTCACTCATATTGAATTATCATAGGCGACGGATTAATAACGCTCATACCTGACCACCTAACCTATAATATTAACATTGTTCATTACATTACGTTTGTCACAAGTCACTAACAGATTTTATGCGACATAAACATTAATGACTCCTAAACACAAAGTTGAGTGTTACCACTCTAACACCCCCTCTTAACACAACACAAAATAACAGTTTTGATGTTACCTAGATTTTATCTCCCTTAATACATAAGTTACAACTTTAGAAAAGCCTTTGATGTGAAGATTGCACATGGGTCAGCTCCTATCCATCGAGTCATTTGGGTTACTAGCCTCAATGCTCACCAGTTTTCTAGAAGAGCTACTCAGAAGAGCCTCCTGGGTGCATGATGAATCTTCAATTCAACAACAACTACATAGCCTCAGCAATTGCTTCTCCTCCAAAACTCCTTATTGTTGCTCCATTAAGTTGCCATCACTTTCATATTGATGTTGAAGTTGGAAATCACCTAGGTAAACATCCATATTGAGCATCCCCTTGCCTTGAGATTTTCCTCATAGACAATGAATCAACAATACACCCCATTCTTCTTTGTTTCATTGTGGTATTTTTTTTCCATAGGTAAACTCTCTCTTTATCTATTTTGATATTTTGTTCTAGTCATATGATTGACATCTATTCTATACTTGCCCTAGTATTTGTGGAGGATTGAGTATTCCATGCTTGCCTTAGTATTTGTGGAGGATGGAGTGGGGAGGTGGCCTTCCCTTTGAATCCTCCAATCCTCTACATGGTACATAGCTCCTCATGCCCCTTAGTCTTTGTGGAGTGTGGAGTGTAGAGTGTAAGATCCACTGCACCTTGCTCCCTTCCTCCTCATGGTCCAAAGCTTTGCACGTGAACCTTCGCATGCCTTTTACCTTGTGTTTGTTGCCTACGTGTTTCACTTGTTCCTTGTTAACTTATGTGGCGTGTGGAGCACAAAGGTAACACCTACCTCCAATTTGTCTGCCTCCCCGCATGATCAAAGCACCACACATCTATTGCCTTATTCTTATGTGGTGTGTAGAGCACAAAGCATCAATCTGCCCTCCTTTTGATCCATGTCTCTGCATACTTGAAACTTTGATTTTTTTCTCTTCCTCTCATTGCTTCTTTCTCCTCAAATCATGTGCACTTCCTCTTCATAAGCAACAATTTCATCCATGACTATGGTAAATGAAATCTTTATAATGATTTAGGTTTTTGGGCATATCTGCATATCAAATTTATTCTTGTATTGCTACTATTATACTTACTATAACCAGTTGGTTTTGGTTTAATAGTCCATCATCCAATATCAACGTCTATCATCATTGAAAAAGAATTCAGCCAAAGCATTCACTCTTGAGATCACAAGAGAAAGCAAGAATCAAATGGAACCATCACCAAACCCTAAAACCTACAAAGAAAAGGAGAAAATGACACTTGATAAAGAGTGAGCAAGTGAACTAGAGCTAAACCATAGGTGCACTAGAGTAAGGGACCATACGAGTGCTATAGGGAGATAACCAAGTGCAAAGATGACAACAAGACAACAATAGGGTGCAATAGTATATGGTGCTTGTAGGCTTAACCACTTTTGGAGAGAGCAATAGCTCATGATGAAGATTTACAGATGATACATTAGTGTGTATTTATACACATCTCAATAAGTAGTGTGCCCTCCCCAAGAGGGGTTATGGGTCCATAGAAGATTGACCAGGATGGCCTTAACCTTAACCTAGTATTACATTATAATGTGTGTTTTGACTAGGTTGGCCTTAGCTTAACCTAGAAATATAATATGATATTCATTACAATAGGGTTGGTTGTGGCCAAATGTGAAGATTACACCATTTTCAACACCCACCCTTAAGCTAAACAAGAGTGGGTTGATGGATACCTAACTCGATATAAGTTGGCCATGACCAATATACAAAGGTGAGTGGGTGTATGCATACCCAACTCAAAATAGGGTTGGGCCTATTCACAACATCCCCCCTTGATTTGAATAGGAGTCCTGGAGAGAGAGCATTACATGATAACTTTCCCCCTTAATGCCGAGCTTGGGCCATGTATTGAACATGCCACATATAATCTCCCTGGAATGCCAAATCTCCCACACCAACATAGTTCCACAACTTGGTGAGAGTGGCCTTTGGTAGAGGTATAGAAAAAGATCCATTTCAACATGCTAGTCAGCTGAAGGTACAAAGGGTGACACTAGTTGTCCTTGACGCTGAAATGACCGAATGTAGTACATTCGAGAAAGAAACATCATAATGCAGGAGGAAGAGATCCACTATAATAGGCTGACACGCAATTGTGGAAGAATCATCTATAAAATAGTGGGACAAATCTTGTGGACCTGTGAATAAGATAGCATTTGTATTGGAAGGATCATATAGACAATTACTGAAATATGGGCCCATGTACTTGATCCAAAAAACTTGAAATGCAAGACTAATGAAGTCATATCTTGAATATTAGGATGAAAGGGTTTCTCCATATGTATCCACAAACCCTTGCTTTGAAGAAGGACTGTATCATCTAAAAGATCCCTCTTGCACATTGTTACTCTTGCAAGTTCTTCAATTATCTAAAGACAAACCATGCGAGACTTGGAGGGATGTTCCTCATGACATGAAATTCATATAGGTTTCTTCTTTCTTTGATTGGCCCAAATATCACAAGTAGCCCCATGTAATTGGGTGAACATCCACTTCGAGCTCATTATGTTCAAAGATGGTGCAAATAAGTTTGCAAAAGTCACCTTGATTAGACCCAAAGGAAGAAATGGTACCAGATTTTTCCAAAATATCTGCAGTGTATTGAATCTCCACTAGGACAGTGCAAGCCTTCGCTAAAGAGCGCAACCCTAGATTTATAAAATTTTGCTGCAAAATGAACAAACAATATAATGCTAGATTTGAATGTCATGTCCCCATTTTTGGATTCCCTCATTATGTGGTTAGAGTCACTTCAAGAGGCTTGAGTCAGCCAAGTCAGAGGGGTGAGACTATGTCATCAGTGAGCTCAGAGGGTTTGGATGATTTTTGTGGGGCCCAACTTAGTTTATTTACCATTATTCATCATCAGGGTCATTTCCGCACAACTTGTTCTTGGTTCCGTTGCATTTCGACGATTTTCGTAAAACGGGGTTATTAATGGGCATATTTTAATTAATTACACTAAAGGTCCTATTTGAAGCTTGTTTCTTGGAGAAATACCTTAGTGTAATAGCTTGTTGGAACCGAGGTGAAAATATCTACAAGATGGGATGATGAAAAGTGATTTTCAGTGGCTAGAGAAATCATAAAGGCGAATTAATCACCTTTTGAAGTAAAAAGGTTCATTAAATTAATTAAGTGATTTTATGAGAAAATATTAAAGATGAATTAAAAGTCACTTGAAGGGAAAAAGGTGAAAAGGGGTATAAAAGAGAGATAGGGGCTCATATTCTCTCATCAATGCATGTTGTGAATGGAAAATTAGAACCAGAGAGGAGTCAGGGTGATTTCCTTCTTTGTTTTGTGGAGTTCTGGACGAAATCACAACCATTGACAGAGTTCGGTGTTGAAAGACACACCTTAGTTTGTCGGGAGGACCACATAGGTTCTTTATCGAGCTACAGGATCAAATTATATCAACAGGGAAGCACAGTGTCATCTAGGGCGCAGATTTTCCAGTTGCAGCAGTTGTAATGTGGGGTTTTGTGGAGAGTTTGGCAGTAGTTTAGGGTCGCTAGGCCCAACCAGTAAGTGAACGATGAATTCCTTCCAACCCATTTGAGGATGAGTCAGGGCGCACCAGTAGGGACAATTATCATTAGATTCCATCGGGTAAATCTCCCAGATCGTGCCAGCTGTCAGTTTGCAGTGCGTGGAGTTGTAGGCATCCATCCGGGTTTCGACTGAGCAACAATGAGCCAATGTTGTTAGCTTTTATAGCTCGGGAGGTACTCCACATGTTTTGTTTTGTATGCAGAAGTAGCCTTATATTTGCACTACTAGACACTTGACTTTGTAATGGGTTTTTAATAAAGTTGTAATAAAGTGGTTCTTTTAGTAAAGTGACTTTTTAATAAAGTGTACCTTATAATATTAAGGTGACTTTATTTCATAAAGTGCACTTATGTTATAAAGTGAAATTGTACTTTAATATTTAAGTGATTTATTTTGGAGGGAATGAATCATGTCCCTTGATCTTGTAAAGGCAAGATTAGATCTTGGCCTTTGAAGGTGAAAAAACACTTGGAAGGTGAAAGATCATTTTTGAATTATAAGAGAATGCATTGGGTAGTGTGCAAGACACAATGAAGAAGAGATTGAGAGATTTTCGAGAGAGCTTGAGAGAGGAAAGTGAGCAACAAATTTTTGGCACGGATTTCAAGGGATATTGGGCACATTTCCTAAGGAGGAACTTCTATTGAGTAGCTGTGTTTTATTGCTGAAGACAGGATGTACTGTACGGATTCGTACTGACCGTACAACAAGTTTGGGCATGAAAATCGAGGCAAGTGTGCGCACGATTTTCGAGGAAGATTTTGGTGGATTTTCTATTGGAGGTCAGCCATACAGGAGGGACGGTACAACAACCTGTTGTGGACACAAAAATCGAGGTGCTGATTTCAGCAAGGCCGTACAATTGTACAAATTTGGCACGATTTTCTAGGAAGCAAGTTTGTGGGACAGATTGTGTTTGTAAGTGATTCTCTTGGCTGCTAAATGTAATTTTGATGCTAATATACTTTCCTGAAGCTAATAAAATCTCTCTCTCTTTGGGTTTCCCCACATTGGGGTTTTCCCTGGCTGGTTGCCTAAATTTTTGAGTATTACATGGATGTGTAATTGCTGTTCATTTTGTCTATTCTGCTGCAAAAGTGCTTGGCAATGTGTATTTTTGATCATAATATTTTGTGAATGTGGGTTTGTTATGAACACAATATATATAGTAATAGATATAATAACTAATAATTAAATATAATAATTAAACACATCATAAATAAAAAGTCATGTCTTATCTAAAGTATGTGTCTATTCATGAAAGGGCGCCCATGTGAGGATATATAAACGAGCCCTCATTCTCATTGTAATCATCTCATAACTTATTCATTATTCATATTATTACTATCCTATATGGATTTCTGTGTACTATCCAATGTTGCCAGAGCGCGGAGTAGAGAGGGAGCATTTTTAGGAAGCGGAGCATCATTTTCAAAAAATCCTCGGGAGCGAAGCGTCCCAACAATGTCGTCTATTATATGTATATACATAAATTTTTATATATATTGCGTTTATATGAAAAAAACATGTAGAAAGACAAATTAGTTGCAGAATGTATGAAAACATGCATATTTGTACATTGTAACATTAAAATGCCATCCATAGTAGTAAGTGTTGATATTATGGTAGCTGCGGGAGGTATTTACCTCCACATGTAAACTTGACGAGAATAGAATATTCCGGGAAGCAAGAAGAAACCCTAATTGATTGCTTAATAGCCCTAGAAGACAAGTCGACTCAAGGGAATGACTTGTATTAGGTTATTAGTCTCCAAGAGAAGAAATTGGCTAAAGGAAATAATATATACTAAAGAATTAGTACCCAAAATAAGAAGTCGGCCCAGGCAGTCTGCCAGATTTAGTATAAATACAGGAGGCCAGTCTTCATTCTGGCAGGGCATTCTTAGAACTGTAGAAGCAACACTTGTGCGCACTGCAGTTGGCCAGTTTGTGCGCAAGTCTGGAGGAGAGTTGCTGTTGCAGCTGCTGCAACTAGCAGATTTTGGTTTTGGCTCGGACTATCTCTTGGTTATGGTTTGGACTATCTGATCAGCTCATGTTTGATGTGCTATCCTTGGAGAAGGGTGCGCAACACTTTTTTTGGATATCTAGCGTAGGATTTGCTTCCAGAATGATTCTCTGTCAAGGTTAAGGTGCTCGGAGGGTGGCTTCAGCCTATGGTTGGGTGACAATATCCTTGGAGAAGGGTGCACTACACTTTTTTTGGATATCTAGCGTAGGGTTTGCTTCCAGAATGATTCTCTGTCAAGGTTAAGGTGCTCGGAGGGTGGCTTCAGCCTATGGTTGGGTGACAATAGTGATATTGTCTATGGTAAAATGAGCACATTCTAACAGGTTATGGGCCCACACCTCCTTCATTCAGTCTAACCATTGGAAGGGAGCATAGCCATAAGGATACTAAGCTCGTTGAAGAATTGCCGCTAGGGTTTCTAGTAGGAGCAGTTACTAAATCACTGCCGCTAGGGTTACTAGTAGGTGCAGTTGCAGAAACCCTAACCCTATCACTGAGGCACTTTGAGTAAAGGAATTGACCTAATTTCTGGATAGACTAGTGCGCCCTAGCCTAGCGCACCTCCTGATACTCTCAGCAAGCCAAGACGTCAAGTTTGAGTTTTTGATCAAATCTAGGGTCGACCGACTCAATGCAGCCATGACCTACTCTATGAAGTCAGAAAACAAGTTAGATGGGGCTTCTAACTTCAGAGCGTGGAAGACAAGGATTGACCTCATCCTTGCCAAGAATAAAGTGCTGGATATCGTGAAAGGAAAGATCGTGGAACCAGAGTTTGAAGAAGGAAANGTCAGAAAACAAGTTAGATGGGGCTTCTAACTTCAGAGCGTGGAAGACAAGGATTGACCTCATCCTTGCCAAGAATAAAGTGCTGGATATCGTGAAAGGAAAGATCGTGGAACCAGAGTTTGAAGAAGGAAAAGAGAAGGAACTTTAGAACGTTGTAGTTATGGAGAAGTTCAGAGACAGTGACATCATTTCCATGAGTATCATAGTGGAATCTATAAAAGACCGCTTGATACCCTACATCTCCCATCTTGACTCATCGAAGAAGATGTACGATGCCCTAACAAACCTCTTCTTAGTCAAAAACATTGGACAAGTAATGAGTCTGAAGAATGAGCTCCGTGACATGAAGATGAATGATGATGAAAACATAACATCATACTTTGTGAGGATCTCTCAGTTAAGAGATCAACTACAAGCTATTGAAGAAATCATCTCAGAGAAGGAACTGGTAAATATAGTGCTCAATGGTCTTCCCAAGACATGTGATGCATTTGCCGCAAGCATGAACAAAAGGAAGGAGTATCCTACATTTGAAGAACTTTAGACTTGCCGTGCACAAGAAGAATCAAGGATCAGTGCAAAAGAGAAACCTCAAAAGAAATACGATGATCAAGCATTCACAACAAAGTTCAAGCATTTCAGAAATAAAAGGAAGTTTGGCTCCAGAAAGAAACCAAATCAAGAGAAAGATACGTCAAGAATACAATGCTTCAATTGTCGAAAGTATGGTCACTACAAGAATCATTGTCCCGAGTTAAAGAAAAGGAAGGAAACACACGAAGCATCAGTTGCCGAAGAAAGGGAACCCTCAAAGAAATCCAAGTAGGACAAAACAAACCTCTTCTTCTAAGACAAGGTAACAATACTCTTCATAGTTCTTGTATATACCATATCTTCTGTACATATCTTGCATATCCATTTCTTAGAAGATAACATGTTCAATGAAAAACTATACCTATGGAAGAACAACAAGATAAGGATTGCTATCATTATGACTACAAGTCAGACAATACACATGAAAGGATGAACTACATCAAACAATTCATGTGGAAGTTATTACATAAGTAACAACTGCGAGATAAGCTGAGATCATAATCAATCTTGAAGAAACCTAGAAGAAGTAAAGACAGAAAGAAGTCAACAATCAAGAGGAAATTGGAGAAAGACTTATGACACCCTTGCAGAAGGTAATAAGGATGCAGACGGAAGCGTGGATTATGTTAGATGGAGGGAGCTGATTGTATACTCCCAAAAGAGAAACATGCAGTCATACATGAAGCAAGGATTAGGAGGGAGCTAATCCTATGATCCATTGAAGATGATGAAGTATATATCCATGGTAGCAGCCGTGAAAAGCAGTACGTGTTCAGTTTGACTTTAGAAGAAGTCTTCTTCGAAAAGAAGCCTCAAAGTATCCCTAGTTGTCCATCCACATCCATGATCCTATGATGAAAGGAAGAAGGCGAAATCTTCAAGGCATGATATCTATAGAAAACTCCATGAACTCAAGAGCTAAAGAGAAACATGAGGAAGAACATGAAGATTCCAAGAGAGAAAGAAAAGACAGAATAACCAGTCAGTTTATCAAGAATCACAAGACTACCAACCTAACATGAACTCATTAAAAGCAATCAAGTAGAGGAACTGAAAGTTGTGACGTAGAAAAGTATATGGAAAACTTATGAATGAAAGCATTGCGAGATATAGAACTAGAGGTTCTCCCAGATGGAGGGAGAAGACTATTATGATTGTTCGTTCCAGTAAACCAAACATACCTCTGCATGAGCCATTATATTGTCGGCAATATCCATGGGTTGGAGTTAACATCAGAAAAATGTAATGATTGTTCTCCTCAACAGAGTAATCAAACAAAGAAGTGTATAGAAACCTCAAGGTTTTGAGGTATACTAGAAGGAGACTCTTGTATGCAGATGGAAGAAGACAACTTGGTAGAGAGCCTCCAATGCACAACAAAAGCGTGGTGAAAAACTTTCTATAACAGAGATACTGTATCAGAATGGTTGCTCAGAAGCTCAGGATGATGGATTGCTAATCCATGACAAACCCTCATGATGGTAGAAGAAGTACCACTTGGATGTGTTCCAGTTTGACCTTTGCCACGATGTCATGAGCTAGCAGGAAACAAAAGATGAATCCAACAATGATTGATCATAGCTATATGAAGCCTTCAGAGAATACCAGTGTTCCAGAAAGACCAAAGTACATTGAGATCAAGCATTACACTCTCCGTGATGAAGTCCAGAAAAGAGAAAGTGGTTCTCAAATATATATCTCCACAGATGAGCAGATAAGCAG
>SNQJ01S0099648.1:18195-30991 GCA_010110895.2 Picea sitchensis
TGATCTAGTCATGAGATAGTCTATACGACTATGTTGATGCTACTGGGTAAATGGTATGTTTGTGCTCAAGACCATTACCTTCAAATACCTCCCTAGCTAGGAGGGAGTGTTGATATTATGGTAGCTACGGGAGGTATTTACCTCCACGTGTAAACCTGATGAGAATAGAATATTCTAGGAAGCAAGAAGAAACCATAATTGATTGGTTAATAACCCTAGAAGACAAGTCGGCTCAAGGGAATGACTTGTATTAGGTTATTAGTCTCCAAGAGAAGAAGTCGGCTAAAGGAAATAATATATACTAAAGAATTAGTACCCAGAATAAGAAGTCGGCCCAGGCAGTTTGCCAGATTTAGTATAAATACAGGAGGCTAGTCTTCATTCTGGCAGGGCATTCTTAGAACTGCAGAAGCAACACTTGTGCGCACTGCAGTTGGCCAGTTTGTGCGCAAGTCTGGAGGAGAGCTGTCGTTGCAGCTGTTGTAGCTAGCAGATTTTGGTTTTGGCTGGGACTATCTCTTGGTTATGGTTTGGACTATCTGATCATCTCTTGTTTGATGCGCTATCCTTGGAGAAGGGTGCGCTACCCTTTTTTTGGCTATCTAGCCTAGGGTTTGCTTCCGGAATGATTCTCTGTCAAGGTTAAGGTGCTCGGAGGGTGGCTTCGGCCTATGGTTGGGTGACAATAGTGATATTGTCTATGGGAAAATGAGCACATTCTAACAGTAAGTAGTAGTACATCATTGATTAATCATTCGAGCATCAACCATCTAGAATCTAGCAATTACATCTAGAATCTTGCAACATTGGTACTATCTTATTTATATTGGATTTTCTTTGTGTGAGCGAACTTAGTTCGTCTCATTTGGTATCAGAGCTTCGTCTCGATTCGACTGTTAGTCACAAAACATAGTTTCTCTGGTTATTCTTGATCCTTGATCAAATCAGGCTTTTAGCCACAAAATCAGATCTTTGACCACCTCTGGCCATTAACCATTGACAATTCATAATTCCAGAAAAAAAAGAAAAAACAAAAAATCAGTTGCTGCCAATAGAATAAATAACAAATCTAAAAAAAAAAGAATAATAAAAAAAATAACAAATTCAAAATTCCATTAAAGAACCAAAAAAAAGGGTTAAAAAGAAAATAAAGAAGTCTCTAAGTTCAGATGGTATCTCTATAGTGGCGAAATTTGAAATCTAATTGGTATATTGAAAATACAGTTTGTCCATTGAAATCGTGGCTACCATTACAAGGGATTTATGGAAGAATAGTTTAGAAAACATTCGCGAATAGTTGAGGAAACATCTGCCAGTTTGACCCATAAATTGAACAGTGTGGGAATGATTCCTCGACAAAACTAGGAATTGCGCCTGTTCTCTTCGCTGCATTAACCAAGTCGACAGTATTATTAATTAGGAATTTGGTGGGACACAAATAGTAACTCGAGAAACGTCAATCAAAAGGTCGCGACTAGTCACTACAATCGCACATTAATTCTGGCGAACACAGATTAAGGACTACAATTTCGGATATATTATTAAAAGATTAGTTGAGACCATCTCTAAAATCACGCCGGTCAAGTGTTAGTTGATCATCGTGACTGCAGAAGCATCGCCAAATTATTGGGTACTGTCTATTGGATCATAGAGTTGGAGTAATTACGAGATCTTACTACGGAACTTAAAAGAGGGATATCCAAAGCTTCTTAATTCGCCTTAGAGTTGCCACTATTAACAAATGACAATATTTATGAAGTAGGGGGGCAATAAACGAGGTTTATATGGTCCATGTTTTAATATCCCAATCATATATAAGAAGACATAGTTAGTAGTCATATAACCATATAAAAGTCAATAATAAAAAGCTATTACTTAAGTTGTGGAGTAAATAATATAAATTTTATGAAGTCACCAAACATACACGGATTAAAAGATATAGGGAGTGTTGTAAATTAAAAGGAATATATATATATATATATATATATATATATATGGAGTACAGGTGAATAAAAAATGGAGTTTCGTGGTGAAAAACAAGGAAGATTCCCTCATACTTATAAAAAATATGTGGATTCCTTATTAGAAGTTAATGGGATTATTCAAGGAAATAATATCAACATCGCTATTTTCTCGAACGCCAAGAAAAATCACATTAATGTCAATCCGGCGAACCAATTAATGGTTTTAGAACCAATATAATTGAAAATGACACATGTATTTCTGATGAGAAATATGAAATTAAGAATCTACAACTATCTATTGGTGATTACAAATTCATAGGTCAATTCAATGTGGTATCGATGTATCAAGACAATGTTGATATAATTCTAGGGTCAACTTGGGTAGATGCATTGGGTACTTTTATTTTCAACACAAGGAGACAATTTTTGACATTTTCTTATAAGAAGAAGAAAATCACATTACAGGATGTTACAATGAAGTCAATTTCAGAAGCTCCATCATCAGAAGACCTGAAGGACATATTAGAAGTGATCCTTCAAGATAACCAAAAGTCAATACAAAAGTTGCAAGATCGACAGAAAGAATGTGACAAGATCATCATTGAAAAAAACAAAGAGATTTCCCGCCTAAGAAATCATAATCAGAAACTACTTGCAAAAAATCATGAAGTCCAAGGAGAAGAAGCGTTGTTTTCAAAAGTTGGAACAAGAAAATCAAGGTCTCAAAGAGAAATTAACCGAAGAAGAGGAAGGAAGCTCCTGCCTAAGGAACCTTAATCAAAATTTACTAGAACACATTAAAATCTTAAAGGATGAAAGAAAGGAGAATCTAGAATCAAAAAATAAAGATGACAAGTCAGAAGATAAAAAATAACTTTTACGATTAAAACAACATAATCAGGATTTACTAACACAAATTAAAAGACTTAAGCATGATAAGAAGTCTTCACAAGAAGAGCTAGATCACAAAACATCAATATTCGATAAAGAGACAATGACTAAACCTATGGAGCTAGAGAAGTCTTTAGATGTAAAAATCCCAATTCTAGATAAAGGAATTAATACAGATCTAGTCAACCTTACAACTCATGTAAAGAGGTCTTCAAATGTCGAAGTAGAAACAATCTAGGGGTATGAAGAAGACTCAATTCCAAAAGTTAATCAAGAAAAAACTACAAGTATACGAAGTAAAGATCAAGTTGCAAGGATGCCTTATCGACATCCTAATCACAAAAGCCGATACTTCAACCAATCAATGTTTCGACATAAACAAATAACTGATATGCCGAAGAATATTACTTCCACTACAAGTGGGGGTCAAAGTTTACAATTCGACAGTTCTGCTCAACGCTTAAAAGATCCTGTCGTCTCAGGTCCTCAACGACTACTAACTCGAGAATGAAGAATCGAGAGACAATAATTACAAGCCAAAGTAAGAGATAAGTCTTCCATAAAGTATGCTTTGAGGACAAAACATTTTTAAGGGGATGGCAATGTTATGAACACAATATACATATAGAAATAGATATAATAAATAATAATTAAATATAATAATTAAACTCAATAATTAAACACATCATAAATAAAAATTCATGTCTTATCTAAAGTATGTGTCTATTCATGAAAGGGCGCCCATGTGAGGATATATAAACGGGCCCTCATTCTCATTGTAATCATCTCATAACTTATTCATTATTCATATTATTACTATCCTCTATGGATTTCTGTGTACTATCCTATTTATATTGGATATTCTTTGTGTGAGCGAACTTAGTTCGTCTCAGGGTTTAAACATTTCAGAGTTCATAGATGACATTTATCTCTAGGTTGCTAAGTGAATGACATAATATAGTGCATGCTGATTTTGTCATTAAATTTCTACATGGTATCAGAGCTTGGGCTCTGAGTGACAGTGAGCAGTGTTATTTTTGGGCAAGATTTGGAGGGGGGAAACTTGATTGTTTGTTTTCCATTGAACAATTGACAGGGATGGCTGTTTGCATTAGGTATGAGAACCAGTTGGATGGGATTTCCAACTATTTGCAATGGAAAGTCAGGATGTCTGCTATTATCAGGAGAACAAAATTTGGAGCTTTGTTAGCACCATAGTTGTTGTTCCATCAACAGACCCTATAGCTTTGGATTTACATGAGGTAAAGGAGGCCAAAGCTCAGAGGGTTATTTTGGATGGGGTGAAGGACCACCTTATCCCACACTTGGCTGAGACAAAGACAACCAAAGAGATGTGGGATGCACTTAAAAACTTGTACGGGGCGAAGAATGAAAACCGAAAGATGGCCTTAAAGGATAAATTGCATGATACCAAGATGGGTAAGGGGGAAAGTGTGTCTTCTTATCTTACCGGGGTAGCTCAAGTGAAAGATGAGCTGGCTGCAGTTGGGAAGGTCATATCGGATTTAGAGTTGGTGAGGATAGCCATGAAAGGCTTCACCAAGGAATGGGAAGTCTTCGTGAAGTGTGTGGTGGGTCATGAGTGTTATCGCACAATCTGTACTTGCCCAAAGCCCAAGGCAAGTGAGGCAAGATTGGTGTAACAAGGGGGTGACCTTAATAGGAGACCCCTTTCTATTTAGGAGTATGTTATGTTTACCCCAAGGGAGACGTCCCTAGTGACCTAAAGGGTTGATGAAACTAAGACAAGGATGCAAGAATACCCCCCTCTCACTGGTTAGTCAAGTCAAAAGGTCTTTATGTCTTAAGAGATGAAGCAAATGTAACAATTGAAGTGTACCTGCCCAGAACAAGACAACAAGCAAAAATATGACAGTTTCAAGTACAAAATGATGTTAGTGCTTCAATTAGACAATGAACCTTTGAAATATATACTGGCTGATATAAAATTGCAGTAACATGAAATTTTACAACAACAATAAGTATTTTAAAACAGTTGCAAGAAATATGCCTCAAAATTGCTTGAAAAGACAATGAAATGGTAGCTTCTACTAGGCAAAATGATAATCAATTGTCACAAGCAATTTCTGAAGTGTCTAGCTAGCATTTAAAGTCAGTTTTGCAGAAAATTTGCTGCAATTAGATGGCTGTAGCAATCTTTTGTAACAACAACAAATATATTAGTGATCTAGGCTAGGTTAGGGTTAGTTTTAGTTAGTGAAAGCTAGTAAGTTCAAGGTTTGAGTGTTGGTTTGATCTCTCTTCAAAAGGAATGTAAAGACTAGTGCCTCTAAAGGGTTATGAGTCAAGAGTTCAACAAACATTCATTTGGAGTAAGCAACAAAATGATTATGTTATCCAAGTAAAAGATGAATCTGAGAAGAGTAGTAACTTCAGTCTTCTTGAGATTCAACCTTTGGGGAGGTGAGCTACTAGAGAGTAGGCACTTCTAGGTTCTAGCGGTTTTCCTCCTCCTTATATAGTTGAAGAAATATTTAGATGCAATTATAATTGATCAAGACCTCTAAAGAGCTATCACTTTAGGGCTTTAGAGGCTTATCGATATGGACCAATTAGGGTAAGTCTAGCAAATACAAAGTGAAGAAGTAGTAACTTAAGTTCTTCACTTCTAGGGTTTATCAAGCATGCAATTTCATAATCTTTATCATGAGCAAGCAAATATACCATAACCATTCAAAAGTAATGACAAAAGGTAGATTTACTTACTTCACCAAGAATAATCATGCATGAAAACACTAAATTACCAATTGACTTCACCAAAATTTGTCCAAGTTGCAAGTAGAAGACTCCAAAAGAGAGGTGCGCATCCCAATTTCAGCCAATAAATCCTAAGTAGGGCGCAAATTTCAATCCTCTTCTTCTTGTGTGAGGAGTTATGATGATAAAATGAGAGTACTTTATCTCCATTTATACAAAACTTTGACCCTTAATTAATTTTAGGTCAAAATTAAGGCCGACATGGCCAATTTACATTAAAATCCAAATTTTACATAAGTAAAATTAATTATCATCTGAGGACACCTCCAATGTGACATCATGCCCTTCTAGGGCCTAGGATGTAGAACGCTTGGCCTCCAAAGGCCTCGGATGATGCCCACACGTGCCACCAAGCTCACAACTGCTTTCAAAATGAAAACCTTGGCTCTGGATGACGTCCAGGGTCATGATGGTGACATCTTGGGCCTTCTAGGGCCAACGTCTAGAAGGAAGAGCAAGATCCCCCTGGGTCTAGGTCTGCCAGGGTGCCTCCAAAGGAAACATCCTTCTTTCTTCCTGGTGCAAGTCTTCAATGTCTTTTGCCCCTGGATGGGGTTACAACATCCATCTGTGGGCTTTAAGCCCTCCTGAAGGTCCGACCTAATCATTCCCTCACATGTACTTGTCCAGCGGGCAAGGTCCTGCAACAACATGTACGCCCTCCAGGGTTTCATAATTCACAAGGATCATAGCATGTAAATCACATCCAATAATTAAATTACCCAAACATGTGCATCAAACCCCCCTAACCTAGACAAATGCTCAAAGATGTTATGCAATTTGACAAGTTCAGGTTTGGAGAAGGTCTAAGGGTGTCCTATTGGGCTAAGCTTCCTTAAGTTTGGGGTGTTTCCCAAGTGAGAGCCAATCCAGGTCATGTAAGTGTATGAGGTGGCATGGGGTAAGTGTTTGGGCATGGGGTGCAGTAATAACATGGAAATGTAAGTCTTACCTGTGGGTGCCTTTGTAGAGGGCGAGTTGCACCTTGTCATAAATGCAATTGTTTCCTAGCCCATTCATTGCCTTTTTTTCTTAGCTTTAGTTCTTTTGATCTTTTTCCTTTGTGCTTCAAGGGAAAGGTTGAGGGCCACTGCCCTGACTTGATGACCAGAGGTGACAACGTTATCCACAAACATTTCACAGAGATGAGAAGGCTGGCTCGTGATGAGACCCCCTTTCTCTTGGCTATGTCATCGAGAGCCACTACCCTGGTTTGGTGACCAGATAGGTGGTAGTGTCATACCGCTACATGCCCATGGTCATAATAGGCCGGCTCGTTATGAGACCTCTTATCCATCAACTAGTACCTTGAGTGTTTATTTATCTTTTGGGTTCCCTTTTCTTACTGAGAAGCTTTTTACTGCTTTCTCGAGAATCCCTGGGCGAAGCATCTTAAAGGTTTCAATATTGTCTTTTAACTCTTACCAACTACTTTTACCCTCTAGGCCTTTAGCCCCTTCTTCCCAAAATGAAAGGTACAACCCTTCCTAGTGTGGCCAATCCCAATGCTCGAACAAAGGTGAGGGGAGATGAGAGGGATCAAGATGGAAAGTGGTAAGTATGGAGGGAGCAGACGATGACCTTTCACAGTCCCACCCAGTGGCAACCCATCCTAAAGGGAGATCAACTTACTAGGGCACCATGTCACCCTTTTAGTTATAAACAAGTCAAAGAGCATAGTTTCCAAGCAAACGCTATGAAATGAAGGAGATTCAATGCAACATATTCAAGTGCTTCGAGAATCAGAGTGACACATACCATGATACCCGAACTCATTACCTCATGGAGCAAGACTTACTGCTACTTCAGGTACAGGCTGGTGGGATGGATACTGCTGCTGATGATAAATGGATTGCACTGAAGAAAAGAGGGGCCCTTCAGTGCCATGCTCAAGTCGTTTGGCTCTCGATACTCTATGTCTAGGACCTGTGGGCCTCGAGACATGATCCCCTTAGTTATCCCCAGGGTAGGGGATAACATCTGGCTCCAGCTCGGGGACATGTGCTCACTGTAGAGCGCATGAGAATTTCAACATCTCTGGTATGACTTGTACCTGCTAAATCTCAACAAAATGTATTAGTAATCCTTAGGGTGGTGATATCATCCCTTGTTCATATATGATATAATAAAATAAAAAGCATCTCTAATCTAATATATGATCTTGAGCATACACATATACAAGTGAGATAATACAATATGCAAATGCAATGGTATATATAATGGATGCAAAATGCCTACCTATCTAACTTACCTGTACTTACCTGTCATGCTGTCGGCGGGAAGTAACCCTTGACGTGGATAACATTCACAGGTAGCTTCAAAGCCTCTCCTTCAAGCGTTGTTAAATTAAACGAGTTTGTTCCTACTTGACTCATAATCTTGTAAGGCCCTGTCCATAATCCGTCTAATGTTTTGTGCATACCAGGTTTCTCTCTCCTTTTGTTCCGTAATAACACTAGGTCTCCTTCTTTGAAATCCCTCTCCTTTGCTTTGTGATCAAAAGTGTTCTTAACCTTCTCTTGACTCTTTGCCATCTGACTCAAAGCAACCCTCCTGCATTCATCTAATTCCACCAACTGGTCAATTCATCCCTGGATTGCTTCTTCTTCTGTGGTGTATTGTTGGGTGAAGCAGAGGATGGGGATTTGGAGATTCATAGGTAATTTAGCCTCCAACCCGTATACTAGTTCAAACGTGGTTTTTCCTGTCGAGGTCTTTGTTGTTATGCGATCTGCCCACATGGTGTACTTGATCTTGCTATCTCAGGCCTTCTTATTTTCTCCCACAACCTTCTTGATGATATTCATGAGATTCTTATTGTTCGATTCTACCAATCCATTCCCCCGGGGGTAGTAGTTTGACGAATGGAATAGAGTGATACCATGTTTAAAACAAAATTCTGCTAAGGCAAGGGAGCTAAAAGCTTTGACATTGTCAGTGGTGATTTTGGCTGGTACTCCAAATCTTGTTATGATTCTTTCTTCTAAAAAGTTCATGACCACCTCCTTAGTAGCCTTCTTTGTGGGAACAACCTCCACCCATCTGGTAAAGTAATCTATGGCGGTCAAAATCCATCGGTAACCATTACTTGAATTATCCCTAAATTCACCAATAAAATCCAAACCCTATTGTTGAAAAGGGGTTTCCACAATCACGGGTTTTAGAGGTTGTGCCGGGAGTTTATGTTTACTCGCAAAGTATTGACAAGGTTGGCATGACCAGACATATTAGTGTGTATCAACAAACAATGTCGGTCAATAATATCCCGCTCTTAAGATGTTATGAGCGGTAGTACGAGCAACAAAGTGCCCCCCACAATACCCAGAGTGTAACTCCCTTAACAATTTGTCAGCTTCATCTTTGTTCACACATCTAAGGAGAACTCCATCCGGGTCTTTCCAACCAAGACCATCCTCAGTTAAACAATACTTCATAGCTTTGAGTCTTAGAGCCCTTCTTTTATAGTCTACCAGGTGATTTGGGCATGATAAGTTTTTAAGGTAATATATTGTGTCGAAATACCATTCATCATGTTCTAATGCACTCACCACCATATTCACTTGCTCGTTTTCTCCCATTTGTATGGCTTCTTCATTGCTTTCGGTCAAGATTTGAGCTAATCCTTGTCCCTTTATCATCTTAGTGGGTTTTATTTCCAAGTCATATTCTTGGATCTTGGAAACCCACTTACCCCTAATACCCATACAATCATGTTGTGATAAAACATCTTTAACTGCTGGGTAAGGGGTGTAAGCCTTGATCTTGTTATAGCCAACATAATTTCTAAAATGCTTGAGAGATTTTACCAGGGCATAAGCTTGTTTTTCAATGATCGAATAGTTCAACTCTGAATCCCTAAGGAATTTGCTCATAAATGCAATAGGATGTTCATGATCAACAACATCCTTTTGCAATAAGACACCTGCAATGGTATCTTGAGAAGCAAAGGAAAATATCATAAAATCACGTGAGTAATTAGGGCTAACCAAAATCGGGGCTTGGGAGATGGCATTTTTTATATCTTCAAAAGGTTAGAGACCTTTGTCATCCCACCTGAAAGCCACATCTTTCTTAAGCAAGGCACTCATGGGTTTTATTCTCTTAGCAAAATTTGGAACAAATCTTCGAATGAAATTTAGCTTCCCAAAGAACAATTGAAGGGCCTTTTTATTAGCAGGGGGACGTGCACTCTTGATAGACTGGATTCTCTCTTGGTCAACAAATATTCCCCCTTCTGAAACTATGTGCCCCAATAACTTCCCCTTATCTATCTCGAAAACAGATTTTTTAGGGTTCAAGGAAATACCATATTTCCTACACCTTTCAAAGATAATTCTGAGGCGTGAGATATGATCTTTCCTTTCCTTTGACACTACTGTGAGATTGTCTTGGTAAATTTCTATAATCTTCTGGATCAAATCGCTAAAGGCAAAGTCCATTGCTCTTTGAAAAGTTGAACCCGCATTCATAAGACCAAGTGACATTCTTAAATACATGAATGTTCCCCATGGTGTAGTAAATGCTGTTTTAAGTTGATCCTCCCTTTTGAGTAACACTTGATTGTATACAGAAAATCCATCTAGCATAGACATCATGCCTGCCCTGGTGATCTTTTGTAATAAATGTTCCATATTTGGGAGGGGGTAATTGTCCTTTAATGATAGCTGGTTAAGGTTGCAGAAATCAATGCATAGGCGAATGACACCACTCTTCTTTCGGACAACTACCAAATTAGACATCCATGATGAATACCTAATGGGGACTATGATACCAACATCTACCATTTTTTGGAGCTCTTTTTGTATTTGATTTTCCAACTTAGGATTAATATGCCTTAATTGTCGAAAAGGTTTGGCACCTTTTGTTAAGGGTATAACATGTTGGATGACATCACTCCTATAAGCCTTCAAGTCATCATAAGTCCAGGCAAAGGCATCCTTAAACTCCCTTATGAGGTTAAGTATTTCATTTCTCTCTTTTTTAGTGGTGCCCTCCCCTATCTTTACCATTCTTGGGTCTATCTCGGTCCCAATATTGAATTCGAAGACCTTATCTGTTTGTTGTTTGGGGCTTTTCCCTTTGTAAGCATCATGTCTATCAAAGAGTTGTTCTAAAGGAATGCACCCTTTTGGTAGAGTATTATTTTGCAAATTTACTACCTCAAGATGCATGGACTCAACCGGGAAATTTACTTGCGAATTGGTGAAATATCTACTATTTTCCATGAATCTAAGGATTTGACTGTCATCCTCAAAAACTTGCCAATGCTCTAAGTTATCAGGGATTGATGGTCTAAATAGAACCTCCATTTTGCACAGATTTTGGAGGGGGCCTTCACAAGGTTGCAAGGTAGATGCTGAGACGGCCAGGGCATCTACTACAGAATTTTCCTCTTTGGGGATTGCTTCAATTAACACCACTTCAAAAGATTTTGCGATAGACCTTGCAAAGTCTCGGTACCTTTTGAGTCTTTCATTCTTTGTGGCAAAGTTTAGTAAAACTTGTGTTGTGAAACTATTAGGTCTGAATCACCAATGACCCCGAAGTGCCTTATACCCCTATCCATGGCCAAGCTAAGACATATGATTAAAGCCTCATATTCGGCGACATTGTTTGTGCAATGATGTTCAAGCCTATAGGAGTAGTAGAAAGTTTATTTAGAAGGGGCAGTTAGGATGATGCCCGCCCCTAAGCCAAAACTTGAGTGAGCACCAACAAATTCTAATGTCCATACTCCTTCAGGCGTTTTTCAAGGTTCATCTTTGGAGTCTCCTCCTTGAACAAACCAACTTTCTACTCCATTGTTCACACAAAGGAGCTGATCAGTGGGTTCTTCAGAAACTTCAATGAGGCATCTAGTGATAGGTTCCTTGTGAAGGGTGAAAAATCCTCCCTCGCGATAGGGTATAATGGCCTTAAATCCTTGGTCTTGGAAGCTTTCTCCTAGTTTTTCTACCAAGTTTTTGCAGAGCAAGATTCCCCAACTACTTAATGTGTCTATTACTATTACATCGATCTTGAAAGAGACATCAGGGCAAGTATGGAAGGCAACCACCAAGTCTTTGATAAGACCACGTGTAAAACCATCTCGTGTATCATTATATGGTTGTGATATACTAAGTCCTAGTTGGTGCATGACCCTTTGAGTCATAATGTTTCTAGAAGTATCTGGGTCAAAAACACAATTATGGAGAAGGAAATCATTGATTTGGAGGGTAACATAAAAAGGTGTGGGTTCACCGTATCTTGTCCCAATGCTTCCAACATGAAAGACAACAAGGGAGTCTTCTCCAAAATCTTCTTCCTCAGTGATTTGTGGAGGTAAACATTCAATGTCTCCTTTATCACCCTCCCAATCTTCATAGATATTCTCAGGAGCACTTACATCCTCGTGGGGCTCATGTTGTTCTGAAAAAATCCAGGCATCTTCTAGGTTTGACAATCCCGTCTTCCAAGTATTGGTTCCCTTAGGGAGGGTAACTAACTCAATGTCATTGTTTACCTCTAGTATCTCCGGAAAATCATGTTGTTCTTGTTCTTCCATGTTCTTCTCATCGAACCATAAGATATCATCTTGGTTGTGAAGAAGATTGACTTGGGAAATGGGATTGCTCCATCTGAGATTTTCTTCAATCTGGAAAGCACCATCTTGTGCCTCCTTGAGGTTTGTAAGGAATCGGTTCCCGAGGATGGACTGGAAATTTCCTTCGAAGGAATTTAAATATTGCCTGAGAATAACGCCCTCTGTTTGAAAATTGGACTCAATTCGACCAAGTAAGGTGTTAAACCCGTCATTAAATTCCTTAACATCTTCATCATTTTCTTTGCAAATTTTGAGATATTGAGAATAAAGGGAGTTCATATCTTCCATCTTGTTATCCCCGATATCTAGGGATAACTAGGAGATCATGTCTCGAGGCCCACATGGTCCTAGACATGGAGTACGAGAGCAGATTGACTTGAGCATGGCCCTTGAGGGCCCATCTTTTCTTTTTCTCAGCCATACTTGTCCTGCCAGCAGTACTAGCCTCCATCACTACCGGCCTGGGCTTGCATCAGAAAGGGTTCTTGCTCCATGAGGTAATTGGTCCAAGGTATCATGGTATGTGTCATATTTGATCATTATAACCTTCTCATATATG
>SNQJ01S0099648.1:31001-61985 GCA_010110895.2 Picea sitchensis
AACCCAGATTACATAGGGACGTCTCCCTTGGACTAGCCCTCCTAAATAGAAAGAGCCCCCCATCGAGGTGACAGTGGGTGGGGAAGCTCCTGTTACGCCGGTTTTAAGCCTTGACTCAAGCCTATTTAAACCCCTCCTACAAACCGTGCGATAACACATCCCACTGCATCTTCGTAGAAAAACTTGTTCTAAATCTTTACAGGTTGCAAGGCTTTTGCTTGGGAGTTTAGTGCTCCAATTTCTGGCATCTCCAGTGAGTGAGGCAAAGAAAAGTCTCATGAATGTGTGAGGATGTTCTTTTTTAGATTGATGGAACTCATAGCTCACACAAAATTTGGTCCAATGAATATTACCAGAAGCCCCAACCTCTCCTGAAAACATGTGCATCCATGAATCGACATCTTTAGGGAGATCATGTAATCCTCCTTGGATATTGGCCAAGTCTAAAGGGTTGAAGAGTTCTTTGGGGGCCCATTTAGGAGGGACCATGGAGACATTAGGAATTATAGGATAATAAGGTGTGTACTGACGCCCATTACGGGTCGTCATCAATGGAGTCGCCAAACGATCTCCTTGAGATTATGAAAGGGATGAGGGAATCACCCTCAGTGGAGTCGCCAGGTAAACTTTGTGAAAAGAAGGCTTTGGATAAAGGCTTACCGAAAAAGTGTCGTTGAGGAATATTGACTCAGTGTTCCTCGACAACGACGCCAAAAATGTTATCGCACAATTTGTACTTGCCCAAAGCCCAAGGCAAGTGAGGCAAGATTGGTGTAACAAGGGGGTGACCTATAACTGTCACCTTAATAGGAGACCCCTTTCTGTTTAGGAGTATGTTATGTTTACCCCAAGGGAGACGTCCCTAGTGACCTAAATGGCTGATGAAACTAAGACATGGATGCAAGAATACCCCCCCCTCACTGGTTAGTCAAGTCAAAAGGTTTTTATGTCTTAGGAGATGAAGCAAATGTAACAATTGAAGTGTACCTGCCCAGAACAAGACAACAAACAAAAATATGGCAGTTTCAAGTACAAAATGATGTTAGTGCTTCAATAAGACAATGAACCTTTGAAATATATGCTGGCTGATATAAAATTGCAGCAACATGAAAGTTTACAACATCAACAAGTATTTTATAACAGCTGCAAGAAATATGCCTCAAAATTGCTTGAAAAGACAATGAAATGGTAGCTTCTACTAGGCAAAATGATAATCAATTGTCACAAGCAATTTCTGAAGTGTCTAGCTAGCATTTAAAGTCAGTTTTGCAGAAAATTTGCTGCAGTTAGATGGCTTTAGCAATCTTTTGTAACAGCAACAAATATATTAGTGATCTAGGCTAGGTTAGGGTTAGTTTTAGTTAGTGAAAGCTAGTAAGTTCAAGGTTTGAGTGTTGGTTTGATCTCTCTTCAAAAGGAATGTAAAGAGTAGTGCCACTAAACGGATATGGAGTCAAGAGTTCAACAAACATTCATCTGGAGTAAGCAACAAAATGATTATTTTATCCAAGTAAAAGATGAATCTGAGAAGAGTAGTAACTTAAGTCTTCTTGAGATTCAACCTTTGGGGAGGTGAGCTACTAGAGAGTAGGCACTTCTAGGCCCTAACGGTTTTCCTCCTCCTTAGATAGTTGAAGAAATATTTAGATGSAATTATAATTGATCAAGACCTCTAAAAAGCTATCACTTTAGGGCTTTAGAGGCTTATCAATATGGACCAATTAGGCTAAGTTTAGCAAATACAAAGTGAAGAAGTAGTAACTTAAGTTCTTCACTTCTAGGGTTTATCAAGCATGCAATTTCATAATCTTTATCATGAGCAAGCAAATATACCATAACCATTCAAAAGTAATGACAAAAAGCAGATTTACTTACTTCACCAAGAATAATCATGCATGAAAACACTAGATTACCAATTGGCTTCACCAAAATTTGTCCAAGTTGCAAGTAGAAGACTCCAAAAGAGAGGTGCACATCACAATTTCAACTAATAAACCCTAAGTAGGGTGCAAATTTCAGTCCTCTTCTTTTTGTGTGAGGAGTTATGATGATAAAATGAGAGTACTTTATCTCTATTTATACAAAACTTACACTTAATTAATTTTAGGTCAAAATTAAGGTCGACTTGACCAATTTACATTAAAATCCAAATTTTACATAAATAAAATTAATTATCATCTGAAGACACCTCCAAGGGTGATGTCATGCCCTTCTAGGGTGACATTGAGGCCCCAGGGTGGAATGTTGGGCCTAGGATGTAGAATGCTTGGCCTCCAAAGGCCTCGGATGATGCCCGCACGTGACACAAAGCTCACACTGCCTTCAAAATGAAAACCCTGGCTCTGGATGACGTCCAGGTTCATGATGGTGATGTCTTGGGCCTTCAAGGGTCAACGTTCGGAAGGAAGAGCAAGATCCCCCTGGGTCTAGGTCTGCTAGGGTGCCTCCAAAGGCAACGCCCTTCTTTCTTCTTGGTGCAAGTCTTCAATGTCTTTTTCCCCTGGCTGGTGTTACAACATCCATTTGTGGGCTTTAATCCCTCATGAAGGTTCGACCTAATCATTGCCTCACGTGTACTTGTCCACCAGGCAAGGTCTTGCAGCAACAACAAGTACACCCTCTAGGGGTTCATAAGTCACATGGATCATAGCATGTAAATCACATCCAATAATTAAATTACCCAAACATGTGCATCAAACCCCCCTTAACCCAGACAAATGCTCAAAGACGTTATGCAATTTGACAAGTTCAGGTTTGGAGAAGGTCTCAGGGTGTCCTATTGGGCTAACCTTCCTTAAGTTTGGGGTGTTTCCCAGGTGAGAGCCAATCCAGGTCATGTAAGTGTATGAGGTGGCATGGGGTGCAATAATAACAGGGAAATGTAAGTTTTACCTGTGGGTGCCTTTGTAGAGGGCGAGCTGCACCTTGTCATAAATGCAATTGTTTCCTAGCCCATTCATTTCCTTTTATTCTTAGCTTTAGTTCTTTTGATCTTTTTCCTTTGTGCTTCAAGGGAAAGATTGAGGGCCACTGTCTTGGCTTGATGACCAGAGGTGACAGCGTTATCCACAAACATTTCACGGAGATGAGAAGGCTGGCTCGTGATGAGACCCCCTTTCTCTTGGCTATGCCACCAAGAGCCACTACCTTGGTTTGGTGACCAGATAGGTGGTAGTGTCATACCGCTACATGCCCATGGTCATAATCGGTCGGCTCGTGATGAGACCTCCTATCCATCAACTAGTACCTTGAGTGTTTATTTATCTTATGGGTTCCCTTTTCTTACTGAGAAGCTTTTTATTGCTTTCTCGAGAATCCCTGGGCAAAGCATCTTAAAGGTTTCAATATTGGATTTTAACTCTTGCTAGCTACTTTTACCCTCTGGGCCTTTAGCCCCTTCTTCCTGTTGTTGATTGTAGCTTCATGAGACATCCTCCAGATCGTTCTCCTCTGGATTGAGTTGAGACATACGTGAGAGAGAGCCCAAGTGTTGGGTGTGCCCATGTGATGGGTGTGTGTCAGATTCTATACTGAGTTGTTATGACGTGTGGTCTCTTGCTTTGTACTCCTCTGGACTGAGTTGAGTCAGCTTGAGATGGTCTCCAGCGTTGTACTCCTATGGACTCAGTTGAGTCGTCTTGAGATGGAACTCCAGATGATTCTCCTGTGGACTCAGTTGAGATAGAGATCTGTTGAGTATGACGTCCCTGTGGCTGAGCACAGGTGGACGTATCCCTAGTGGCTGAGCAGTAGTGGAAGTGTGGAGCTAATGGTTCAAAGAGGCAGCAAACAAGACATAAAGGACATGATGAGGAGTTTGCGGATTGTTTGAGGGAGTATGAGGAGCTTGGTACGACATTTCATGCAGACATGTCATTCAAGGATTTTTGCACCGTCAAACCAATGTTGTATATATTGTCTCAGGGAAAGTATCGGCGAGGGTCTGGAATGTAACCTATCGGTGTCATCGACGGAAAATATCGGAATATCTCAGAAAATGTCGCAAGACCTCAAAAAAATACACCTTTTTAAACATGTAAAGCAACAACAACATCAAATAGACACATTGCTACATAAATATGAAAATACAACTAATGAATAAGATGTTAAGTGGTCACATATCGTTACTAAACTGAAAATTCTGAAACATGTTCTTGATAGGATGATACAAAATCACATCAAATGATCAAAATAAATGTATCTCATGAGATGAATCATCATGAGGCATCTAGATACTAAATAGTACATAATAAAATGAAAATGATAGATCATAGGAATCCAAATTATTGGTTCCCTCTAGGCTGTTCCACTCCACCCCTTTTATGTGTAAAGGGAACCACTTTTTCCCTGGAAGCAGTAGGTGTTTGTGGAGGTACTTGGGATGAGCTTGGAGTGGAAACTCCAGCTGCTCCAGATGCACCATCTGAGGCGGTAAGTGATGGGGATGAGGTGGAAGGAAAAGTGCGTTACCTCCTCCCAGTCCCAACGGACCCAAGTCCAACTCCAGGTATGGCTCCTTGTGGACGTGGTGGCGACATTGGCTGCATCGGAATATCAATCTCCTCCTTAGCCTCTGTATCCACTGGAAGTGGAACATCGTCCTCCTCCTCCTCCTCCTTCGTTGTCGCCTCCTCCCTCAAATCATTTGCATGCTCCTCCTCCAACCTCTCAGGTGCCTCCTCCATCTCAGGCTCCTGAATCTCCACCCTCCACTGACTAGTGGTGTCAATGTCATCCCAATGAAATGGCCTCTATGTCAGGTTCTTTGTCAAGTTGCTTCACCCACAGCCTTTGATTGTAGTAGACATATACCAAGTCAATAAGGCGTTGGGTACCTAACCTATATGAACATTGAGAGCCATAGTTAATGATGGTAAATACTGAATTGTAAAAATTAAAATTAAAAAAATATAAACAATTTAAATTTTGATTGTTGCATTTTTGAACATTTCTAACCTGTTGCGCTTCTTAGAATGTATCTTTTCAAAGACACTCCAACTGTGCTCACACCCTAAAGAACTGCAAGTTTGACTAAGCACCTGAACGACAAGTTTCTGCAGATTTGGGAGCTTTCCACCATAATGTTTCCACCAGACATCTACAATGAATAAAATGAAAGGAAGACAACGGATTATATTTCGGATTTTCGTCAACTAATAAATATCATATATAATATATAGAAAGGAATAAACAAAATTTGAAATTGAAGCTTACTTGGCATCCTTGTGGTCCTATCTTGGACATCCATATCATAGCCCAACATCCCAGATGCTATCCTATATATCTCATTCTGTTTAGAAATCTCTGAGCGTTCAGCTGGAGTCAACACCATCCTCTGAATGCATTGGAGGAAACCATCAATGACCTCACCATCAAAATTAAATCCACAAGCATAAGCGAATGCAGGGTTGAGGTAGAGCCCTGCTGCATGAATGAGACGATAGAGAGTGTTATTCCATCGCTCATCAATCACACCCCATATTTGAGCTCTCTTGGTGAGTCCTTCCCCCCCCTTGTCCTCATAGTACCGGTAGATAGCTTCCTTGGTCCTATCCATGGCCTCATACAAGTAGCCTATTGCGGGCTTCTCACTGTCAACCAATCGAATAACCTTTACCAAAGGTTCACTAATGGTACATACCTTGCCTACTCCACTCCAGAATCTCTAGTCATGTCCCACAAGTTTGGCTATGGCTTGCCCATCTTGTTTGGTGCTATAGACACAAGCAACCCACTCATCAGAAAGAAACATTCTATGTAACTCCAACATACTATTGAGGAGCGACTGAAGAGAAATAAAGCTGGTGGCGAAATGTGTGATCACGGGACGCACCAATTCTCTATTCCTTGAGAACTGTCTCATGAGTGAAAGAACAAATGTGTGATTATATATATATTTTGTCACACTCCGAGATGAATCAATGATTTCCTTGATCCAAGGAAGTTTGCCCATGTCCTCTAGCATCAAATCAATGAAATGGGAGGCACTAGGACTCCAGTACAAGGATGGATACCTCTCCATAAGCATCCTCCCAACAACAACATAATTAGCAACATTGTTCGTGATGACTTGGACAACATACTGTGGGCCTATCTCTCGGATAAAGCCATCCAACAACTCACATAATAATTGTGCATCTTTTGTCTATGCACTTGCATCAACACTTTTGATAAACATTGTCCCCTTGGGACAATTAACCAAGAAGTTTAGAATTGACCTGCCCTTCCCATCAGTGCACCCATCTGACATCACAGTGCATCCGATGGTCTTCCATGTTTCCCTGAGCTGAGCTAATCTTTCTGTGCAATCGGCCTTTTCCCCTTGAAGGAGACACCCTCTCAAATCCTGATAGGAAGGGCCCCTATACCTCGGGCCAACAATTGCAACAACTTCAAACATGGAATGGTAGAAGGGGTTATTGGCAATGTTAAAAGGTATATCACTCCAAAGAAAACATTTGGCCACGAGCTTGTCGGCCTCCCCTATCTCTTTTTTCTTAATCAATGATCGAATAGAAGGTTGCCCCCCAGGTGTTGACCTTGGCACAAAGAAAGGTCTGCAGAAGTTGAGGGCCCTGTGGCTGAGGAGTGGGATTGTGGTACTGGTCCCTCCTTAGAGGCACTTGTTCCAGTGTTTCTATTTGCAAGTTCAAGTTCTTTTTTGCGAGCCTCGGCCACATCCCTCTTATTAGCCATATCAATGAGTGATTGGCTTGCAATACGCATAATTTTCGGGCTACTATTTAGACAAATTTCCACATCAAACCCAGTGATTTTGGCAAGGTGGTATTTCAAGTAGCTAATTCCTCAATAAATTCTTTTGCTGCAAAGATTGCATGTCAATATTTGTCTATTAGGAAGTTCTATTGCTTCACCATACACCCACATTGGATCCAATGCCTTCAACATTTTGTTTAAGTGAAAATATTAAACCGATGGCACAAAAAAAACCAAAATAAACACATAATAATGCAAAGCTTAAATAATGAGAGCTAGATGAATGTGGAATGATTGAATCTTTCATTCAAAAACAACAAGAAGAGGCACATTGCAAACCCTAGCCTAACTCTAGAAAAACGAAGTTCAAACTTCAAATAAATGAAAGAAAAACGTTTTGGATCATACCTGGAATTCTTGATGGTTTGAACGATTGAATGATGAATCCCCACTTCACGATCTCTCCGCTAAAGGCAAGAAGATCCTTGGCTTTCTCCTCCTTGGATAGATGCACAATGACTTCCCTCACACCTCTCTAGCTCTCTCACACCTTAGAAATGAAATAATGAATGAAAAAAGTGACCTGTAGCCTTTAAAACCCCTTCACACGCACTTTTCTTCCTTTTTTTGCCACCAGGCCGATATTTTTCATCGACCCGCGCTATTTTAGCAATGTGTCGCAACATATTGAATGTGTCGCGACACATTCAATATGTCGGATATGTTGCGATATATTCCATAGAATATATCGCCCTCTCTTTTATCTCCGCGATATATCCGATATATCGGAGATATATACAACACTGCATCAAACATCCTGAGTGGTATGAACCCCAAGTATTAGTGGATAAGAAGGTGAAGGTGCCAAGGAAAAAGGTTGATGGTGCATATGGTGAAGTGTCCCCATCAACCGATGTTGATGATTCCACATCATACCTTATTAGTGATGCTCATGATAATGAGGATGTGCGTGAGGAGGAGTTGGCAGCGGATGAGATACCTTTTGAGGTTGACCTCATTTCTCAGGAGATGTGTATCAGATATGAGAGAGATGTAGTTGGTTTTGAGGAGGTTTGTTCACATGGGTCACCCACTGAGATGGATCTCATTTCTCAGGAGGTGTTTTTGAGTGATGTTGGGCAGGGTGGTACAACAGATGTTGGGGCATACTCTGATGAGGATTCCACAGTTAACCTTGGTAGAAGGAGTCACAAGGTAGCACTTTAGCATGATGTGGGTGTTTGTTCGTGTGAGTCACACCATTTGACAGGGCAACTGAAGGTTCGTGAGGACATGATTGTGGCAGCCATGAGACACCTCGATGACACACATACATTGGTGGCTGATTTTTGTTGGAGGACCACTATGGCGTAGGACAACTTGGGAGGAGATCTTTCCCTTGCGGATTTCATTACACTCAAGGAGGCCATGGTAGTGACTAGATCTAACTACCTACACCTTCTCGCAGATAGGGATTATCTTCTCGTAGTGGGTGGCGTGTACCAGGGTGCGTTGGAAGGGAAAGAGCATGAGGTAGACAGACTTACCCGTGAGCTAGTGAACACACAAGACTCCTCGGAGAACACACAGATGGTCCTTCAAAAATCTGAGTTACAGGTAGAGCAGCTTCGGGAGGAGTTGAGTTAGGCATCTCTTTCATCAATTTCAGTAGACAGTTAGTCATATACATCAGCCTTCTCTCAGGAGGTTGTCAGTGACATTGTCGAATTGATGGAGGAGCCTCATGTGATGGGTGAGCATGAGGGGCATTCAGACTTACAGGCGATTGTAGGGAGATATGACATGAAGATTTTTGAGGATGCATATGTGTTGTAGGAGCCACCACCTTTGGTGAGTTCCTTGATCGCTCATGATGGGACAATTGAGCATCCACTTATGGATTGTGGAGACATGCACATTTTGGGTGAGGACACATCCATTTGGGATCTAGGGTTAGTTGACACCCGTGATGAGGACACGTCTTTACAGGATCCAAGATCAGTTGATACTCATGGATTGGTTGATACAGTGGTGCATCCAGGATTCAGGATGGTACCGAAGGACATAGGAGTATGCAGTGGTATACATGGGAATACAGTGATGAGCAGTAGTTTGTAGTGCCATGCAGGGGTGTACAATGGCACACATGGGGATGCATTGGAGTGTAGGGCAAAGGCATACTTGATGGAGCATGGAGTTTCCAGTGGAGAGCGTTTCGTTCCGTTGTCACAGTGCATGGATTTCGGAGATCATATCATCAACAACCGTAGTACCTGTGATGATGGAGAGAGTAGGGTTGACCATTAGTGTGAGGAGACACCTTTGGATGCGTATGATGGCATGGGAGTAGCGTGGAGTCCGCGTGACTGCTCAGATAGTCCACCGGTGTGCAGGGATGAGTTCTTGGTCATACCCTTGGGATTGACCAATGTATGTGACACTTTGCAGTCAGGCATACAGCGTGGAGGTTTCTGCTTCCGTTCCTTGATGCTCTCATTAGGTACAACAAGACATGGGAGGATTATGTGAGGTAGTTGGATGAACCCCGGGCCGTTATAGATATGACAAAGATTCTCCATTTGGGGCATGTGGACAGTGCACAGGTTGACAGAGGCAGATTGAGGGACGGCATGATCTACTATAAAGATGGCCCATATTTAGTCTCTGAGTCCACATTTAGGGAGATGGTAATGAGGGTGACGTATGATACATCTTGGGTAGGGCTTTCAGAGAATTTGTATGAGTTTGAGGCACCACAGGAGATGGGGCTATTTTTCAGTGGGGTACCTAAACTCGAGGCTTTGCCTGCATACATTGTCAGGAGTGAGGATAGCAGATTTCTCTGTGCGGGTTGGCAGCAGCAGGACATATTAGTAGGCATAGGGTTGATTCCTAGTATCTGGTTTTCATCAGTTGGTGGCATATGGGGTTCAATATATTGGCTCAATTGGATTCCGACAGTTATCAGTATGGCACAACAACAGTCGGTGGGAATTGGAACTGGTGGACTTCCAAATTGGCTATGGGATCAGGGAATTCATTTGGTCGGTAGTTTACTTCACTTCTTGATGGACCGGGTTGCGCCAACAAGTGGTCGACATCATTCTTGGATTGTCATGAGAGGGCTTACTGGGATTCGTTCTATATGGTGAGACAAGTTCTCTCTTTTGGTTCCCAGGATCGAGTATGGCGGTGGATTTGCAGACTTTGGTTCCGCAGGGACACCTTTACAAATTCTGTTTTTTGATAGCAGGCCCAGTCTTTACAGGTATTTTAGCATGGGGTTGCAGGATTGGGGAATCCAGTATGTGTACATTAGGCAGACAATCATGGCCTGAGTGGTGCAGCATCAACATGATGATCCCTTTCGGAGATTAGCATGGGACCCTGGGATTACAGGGCTGGGCTTTTCATTGACTGATAGAGGTGAGTGGATCCTTGCAGGGGGAAATCATTCAGATTTTCCATTGAGCTTCAGTTTTGAGGAGAGCGTTTCACTTTTTAGTGATTCGCTGAGGTCTTGTAGCTCCTCACTTTGGCGGCAGTATGTTCAATCGGAGGAGTCCATGTCTGGCTTGGAGTGGTCATGGAGGTCAGGATCATTTTCTATGGAAGTCGAGTGTTAATTTCAGGAGTTCTCTCATGAGATGCGTGAGAGTGGCAGTTTAACTACAGTTTTACAGACAAGTGCTATGAAAAGGTAAAAAAGAGAAGATTAGACAAATTAGGCCCAAGTTGATTAGCTTTACAGCATGTGCTGAAAAGTTTCTTTTGCTTTGGAGTTACAACTTACAAGCATGTCACATGATGTGTGAAATTTTCCAGGAATCTTCTCTAAAGTTGTCGACTGCTAGAAAATCCCAAGAACTTGCCTAAGGTTATAATTTAGTGCATAATTTGCTAGATGGGGCTCTGTTGCAATATCCTGGTCGACCTTGCAGTAGTACTTTTGGAAAAGGATTAGACAGCTTTCCTATTCAAGGCTTTGGAGAGAAAGACGGAAAGCTTTTGCTGAGGTAGCATTCCATACCTATTAGTGAGTTTAATAAAAGGCATGATATCGAATTTACCCATCCAAAACAGTCCAATGATTGGCCTAACTTTAGATCTCTATAACTATTTTATAGACTTGTACAGCATGTGCTTGCGCCAAGGACCACCTGTTTTAAAATTGTATGTTGAGCCACAGACAACGACAGACATGTGGGCTAGAGTTTAAAATATTATATAACTCCATTTAATGTTTTATTTGAATTAAAAGCATCTAAGAAAGATAACTGATTCCCTTTCTGAAGGATAGCTAAGCCATAGTCAATGGATCGGCTATTTTCCACCCACTTGGAAGTGGGCTGTGACAGAGTAACCTTGTTGAAGTGTTAGAACTGTGTATTAATGCTCTTGCAATTCTGTTATCACTCCATCGCATGTTCCTTGATAAGAAATGTTTCAAATTATTTTTAGCTGAATCTTTGTTGTATTTGCTGGTAAACTGAAATTTCAGTCAGGCCTTGTGAATATAAATATTAGTTGTGCACACTTACTGGTCTCTGATGAATTTGTATTTCTGAATGATTATGCAGGGCCCAATCATATGATGATGGAGGTATGCTATAACTTAAATCACATTGCAGCTTTTAGTTGTGGGGTTGTCATTTCTTCAAATGATATTTTTGGTGTGCCAAGGGGAAGAAGATTTCTATTGGCATATATCTTGGGAAAATCTACTGCAAGCATTTAGCTTTTGGGAGTGAGAGCTTTATTGTGAAACTCTTGGTTAGTACTTCTTATAGTAATGTTGAGTCATTTTAACAGTTCTAACTTCTATCAACTATTTTTTTGGCTCTTGAAAGGTTTGGAATCCTCTTGGAATAGTCGGAGTAATTACTGCATTCAACTTTCCATGTGCTGTACTTGGTATGTGCCACTGACTCTTTGGAAAAGATACTTTAGTAGGATGATTTGCAAATTTTAGTTGAAGCGATCTGCTAGTGATGCAAGTAACAGATGAATAAATTTGAGAGCTTTAAATTGTGGACTGCAAATATTTATTCTGTTTCAGATTGATTGAGATGGTATTTGTGAAGTTCTCCAATGTTAGCATGTTCAATTTCTAGCACTGCTTTCTGATGCTACTGAATTGTGACTCAAGTATCAACCTACTGTTAAATGAAAAAATCCTGGTTCGTTAGAGTTATTAAGATTGGAAATGAAGCATATGCCGGCTGCAACAATGTGGATTTTGTTATTTTCAATCAAAATTTGAGGCCCAATCTATTTACATGGAATTGTTACCAGCAAATGCCAATGTTAGCCAAACATTGAACTGCTAATGAATATGTTGAATTGATCATTGGCAGTCGCCCCCTTAAATGTAGCTTACTATGCAGGGATAATATTTGTTTCAATTTATTGATCATCAAATTACAAAGAAACTCTTTTATTTCTACTTGGAAAGGATTTTTGTTAGCTCAAATTTTGATGTGATGTCACATTTGATCTTTTAGTCTGTTTTATTGTTTAGTGACAGTTATCTTATTGGCATTGTAATTAAAAACCATACGGTTGATAAAGTTATGATGTACTTGAAAGTTGTAAATCACCTTATAAGCTGTATGAGGAGTTAGTAATTAAAGAGCTTATGATTAGGAAGTCTTGATTAGGAGGTCCTATTTAGTTGGGAGTTTTATAGTTGCTTCCTCAACCATTAGGTAGTAATGTACATTTGATCTCGGCATTTATAAAGGCCCCTGTTTTTCAAATTGAGTTATTATTATATCTAGGCCAACCAACTTCAGATAATTCTTTGATCTTGACAATGCGGGTCAACCCATTTGGATGAATGTTTTCTTATTTAAAACATTAACTTGCAACTTAAGTCTACAATAACTTGAGGGATAAAATACTCTTCGACCTCTAGGTTGACTTCAGGGTTGAAGTCAGAACATATTCCTAAACTTGATTTTAATCTTCATCTTCCTTCAAGTGTGAGTTTTCAATATTTCATGGCAATTGGAATAATTTAAGGAACTTACAACATTGTCTTCTTTTATGTCAACTGGGTCTAGCTCAGGGACTTGAGAGAAAGAATTGTTTTCCTCCCCACTTGAGTTCAAATCCTGCTAGTGACAAGCTTGGCTCTTTGTGAGCCAATCGTGGTTGAGGCTCTTCATGAGCCATGAAGAATATCTGACCCTTGTCTATAGGCTAGAGGGTGGGGTGTGTCATGACTCATTACATGTTAAAAAAACCATTGTCTTCTTTTTAAAGGTGATTAGTTGTCTAATATGATAAAGTAGTCGTATCTCGTCTTGTCAACTAATTGGTTGTTGTGGCACAATTTTAGGGTTATTTTGTTTGTTCATCTTCAAGAACAATTTAGATTTTCCTTGTAATTTCCTTTGTTTAGAAGGATTGGGGCATCTGATCTACCTCTTCCTCGCCTTTCGATTTATTTTCATACTTTTGGAAAGTTGTGGCTAGCATATGCTCCAGTCCATTTTGCCATGTCGAGTCATGATATTTCAGTCGAGCTTTACATTGTTCATGTCCAATATAATATATTCTCTCCTTGGGTAGTGGGTACCATAGTTGAAAAAATCAGCATCTTCAAAAAATTGAGAAGGCTATGGAATACAACTTATCGATAACATCAGCGAAAAAATAAAAAAATGTTCAATCATTAAAAAATACAAAATAAATTCATTTTTTTCAAATTTTTTAACATATAAACCAATAACAACATTAGATAAACACATTAGTATTTTCTTATCAGAGGCTTGGACATCATACCAACGCGATGCGACGGAGCTCAGTCTCCCTCTGCGGCTAGGGTTTGCCCTAGTTGTCGTCGTTGCTCTCTTTCTCCTGGTGGAGAGTCGTTCCATTGCTGTCGTTGTTGCCTGCTGAGCCATCCGGTGTTGTGGGCCATGGAACCAGATCGATGCTATGGTCGTCGTCCGATGCTGTGAGTCGTGGGCATTATCTGAACCAGATCGAAATAACTCGTTGGCCTCTTCTCCACGGGTGGGTCTTCCCTTCACGTTGGCAAGGGCCGAGTCCATCCCCAGTCTAGACTTGGGGCACTCTGTGGCGAAGAAGAACTCCATCATTCTCACTGAGTGAGATTTAGTCAGTAAGTTTCTAGTCTAGTCCAAAGATAGTTCTAGAATGGGTTTCCAAGAACTTGTCCGAGCAAGACCCCATTGCATTTTATTGTGGAAAAGGCTTCTTCATTTTTATTTTCAAAACCACAGAAGACCGGGACCTAATCTTTAGATCTGGCCCCTACTTCATGGTTCCAGGGGATTGTTCCTTTCTCATTGGACTTTGGACTTTAACCCTGATATGGAGATCTCCTCAACTCATGTTTGGATTAGAATTTCGTGCCTCCCCCTCATTTTCTGCCATCTGGGGTGAAGACTGTTACAAAGCCATTGGAAATATTCTGGGTCGTTATATTATCCATGCTGAACCTAAGGGCAATAGTTTCAGTTGTGCTAGAATTTGTGTAGAAATGGATTTCTCAAAGGGTCTACCTGAGGCGATTCAACTCAATCTGGAGGGTTGGAGTTTTTGCTAGGCCCTTAATTATGAGGAGGTATCTTTCAAATGTAACATTTATCATGAATATGGGCACTTCGCCAAAAGTTTCCCTAAATCCAAAGAAACTCAACCATTGAAGAATAATGTGGATCAAGGATTCAAACAAGTCTGAAGAAAGCACAAGAACAAGCTTCCCAAGGGGGCCCAACCTGACCACAGGTCTCAAGCTTGCCCTTCTAATCCCTTCAATAATAGGTTCAAAGCTCTCGAAACTCAAGATGAAGATAAAGAAGACACAGAGGAGGAAGATTCTCAACATAAAACCCCAGAGATCATCTTTGAGCCGCCAAAGAAAGTACAAAAGAATTTAGAACTACTCGCTAAAGGAATTGTGGTCTCGCCCGGTAAAGTGTATCTTCGCATGAGAAGGTTCCAGTTCCAAATTTAGTGGATCGGCCGCCAATTGGGGTTTCAGAGGTCCCCCCAAAAAAGAGCCCACCCTCAGTTGGTGAGGAGAATGGTGATGCAAGGGAAGGTGGAGATAAATCTCCCTCATTTGCAGAAACATTAAAGAAGAATCCACGTCCTTCTCCCCTTTTAACAAGAGGAAGGAAATCGAACAAAAATCGAAGAGAGAAAGAAGCTGAATTAGGAATCGCAGAGGGATCTCAGAGCACCTAGGATAACATCATATATAGCGATGGGATAGCTTGGCATGTCTGTTAATTATGTTTTGCTTCTGTATTTTCTTATGTAATCAATTTTAAGGATTTATTCTTGCAATCAAGAAGTAGTGAGATTGAATCCAGGGAAGTCTTGAGCTCAATCCTTAAAAGCCAACATGGAATTTTTGGTCCCTTTTCATTTTAGTATAGCTAGCATACTATTAATTCTAAAGAATGTACTCTGTCATTTTCCTTGGTGCGACCCCCTTTTTTTATTATACAAATTTTCCCCCTTTCTGTTAAAAAAAAACATTAGATAAACACATTGGCACATAAATTGGAAAAAATCCCCTTTCCTTAAAAAACATTAGATAAACACATCGTACATAAATTGAAAACATCGAGATATATATATATATATATATATATATATATATATATATATGATGTAGTGAATGCCAAATAAAAAATGATACATCAAAGTTGATATTGAATCCCAAACCTTGATAGTTGTCCAATCAAGGACTCAAAAGTGGACAACCAATACTAAATGACAAAAAATATATAAACATGTCTCATCCTCATGAGTAATCTACAATGACAACACTAGCAACTAGCTATCTAGTATCAATTCCTTCTCCCCCTTTTACGGGAAAAGGTCATGGTTTGTTTGCCACTAGAAGGTCCTGCATCATCTGTTAGACATCGATTGGTGAGTATAGTTGTATCAGTTTGTGTAGAAGGTGGTGTTGATGCTGCCACATCACCCTCCATGCTATCAAATGCTCCTTTTCCCCACACACTTGTTGCTTCTTCACTGCCCCTTGCACTTGTTGCTCCTCTTTCCCCTCTAATCACTTGAGTGCTTCCTCCATAATAGGCACCTTGTACTCCACCATCCACTTAGAAAATGTGTTGATATTGTCCAAGGAAATGACATCCACATTGGGTATTTTCTCTAGCTATCTCACGCATTATTGGAGATTGTAGTGACATATACCAAATCATTAAGACGTTTGAAATCCAACCTATAAGAGGGTCATAATAAATTTAATGAGTCTTGAGGGTCTAAATATGTTAGAGGGTCATAAATTATAATAATTTTAATTGCTTAGTTGAAGTTCTAATCTGTTGTGCTTCTTTGAGTGTATTTTTTCAAACACACTCCAATTGCACTCGTATCCTGAAGCGCTACAGGTTTGGTCAAGGACTCAAATGGAAAATTTCTGTAAATGTGGTGCTTTTGCACTATAATTTTGCGACCAAACATCTACAACTATTAAGGAAAAAATGACTTAAATTACATTTCATTACAACGGAAAATAGGAATTAAAGAACACATAATTCAACTATCAAATAAAACACGTAATTAAATTTCTAAATTCCAATGGCTTACATGGCATCAAAATACTCCTTTCATGGACAACATTGACAAAGCCAAATATTCCGCTAGCATCTCGATACATCTCCATCTTGTGATTAATTATTTTGTGAGCATTGGCATCAGTTACCATCCTTTGCAGACATGTAAGGAGACCTTCCATCACCTCACCATCGAAATCAAAGTTACACAAGTAAGCATAGGTGGGGTTGAGGAAGAGTGTTGTTGCATGAATGGGCAAATGGAACATCTTGGTGTCCATTGACTATTAATCAAATCCCAGATCATCTTGTATTTTTCATATTCAGGGGTTCCCTTTCCTACATAATAAGATCATATAGCTTCTTTGGCCCTATCCATGGCCTCATAAAAGTAGCCCATTGTGGGCTTTACCCCATCAAGCAAGCAGAGAACCTTTCCCAAATTTTCGCTAACCGTGCTCACTTCTTGCACTCCTTACTAGAAGGAATCAGTGTACACTAATTTAGCTATGGCTGTCCCATCCATTCTTGTGCTAATTGCACAATCGTTCTACTCATCACAAACAAACATCTGCTTCAACTCAAACTGACATTTGAGCATAGACTGAAGAGAAATGAAGCCGTTGGAAAAATGTGTGATTGTAGGACACAACTACTCCCTGTTTCTTGTGAATTTCCTCATGAGGCTAAGAACAAATCCATGGTTATATATGAATTTTGTGATGCTTCTAGCGCAATCAATGGCCTCCTTGATGAAGGATATTTTTCCCACATCCTCAAGCATCAAATTGATGCAATGGGAAGCACATGGAGCCAAGAACACTGTGGGGTGCCTCTCCATTAACAACTTGCTGGCAGCCACATAATTAGTTGCATTATCTGTTATTATTTGCACGACATGTTGCAACCCAATCTCTTAGATAAACCCATCCAACAATTCACACAACAATGTCGCATCTTTAACATGCGTTGATGCATCAATGAATTTAATAAATATTGTTCCCCTAGTACTATGTACCAAGAAATTAAAGGGTCCTACCCTTCCCATCTGTGCAACCATTAGACATCACTGTGCATACAGTGGCTTCCCATGACTTCTTTAGGTCCTCTAATCTAGTATTGATATCATTCTTTTCCGCTTGAAGAATTGGCCCTTGCAACTCCTCATAAGTAGGGCATTTATACCCTAGGCCAACAATAGCAATAGCATCACAGATTGAATGGAAAAATGGATTGGTATTTGTAATGCTCAAAGGTATGTCGCTCCAGAAAAGACCCCACAATCTTGTCTATGTCTTACTTCTTTTTTTATCCTACTCATTGAATGGAAGGATGTGCCCCATCTTCGGTTATTGGAAGTTGGAACAAAAAAAGGTGAGGTCCTCACAGTAGTTGAATCCATGGAGTCCCTCTTACTGCCTTGAGTACAAGATATGCCCATGGTTCTTGAGGATCTAGCCATTCCACTGGTAGCAAGTTCAGCTTTGGTAGTGGCTTTCTCTTCCTTCTTTTTATCTTATGATCTTTTCATTAGTGTAGATATAGAGATCAAGGAAGCCTTTTCATAAATAGCATTATGGATAGCTCGCATAATCTTTGGGGTTGATGCAATACAAATCCCAACATCGTGCTCTATGAGTGTTGCCAAGTGGTACTTCAACCGACTAGCCCCTCCTGTCATGGGATACCCACACAGTTTACATGATAATATTTTTTGGTTTGTAACATCTTCAGGTTCACCATACTGCAAAAATGGGTCCAAAGGCTTCAACATATTGGCAAGGAAATACTCAACTTCCAATTTCAAACCTAAGGCAAAATAAAATGAAAAAAATGAACACCAAACACTACTGGAAAAAAACAGCTTGTTGGTAGAGCCATGACAAAATGATAATAAGAGGCAAGCAACATGCACTTTGAAAACCCTACATAAATCCAAAAAAAGAACTAGTTAAGAGGGTCGAATTTGAAGAAATACCTGGGATCTAAGAATATGAACATTGTAGGCAGTTAGTAATTGATCCCTGCCCCAATAAAAAACACTTTGATGGTGATTAGAACAATGGTTTGACCCTTCTAAGATTGGTTGTCGATCATGGTAAACCCCTTCCCTTTCATTCCCCAACAACTACAAAGATGAATGAGAAAAAAAAAAACAAAATTGGCCCTTAAGAGGGTTAAAATTGCATTGGGTGATTTTTTCCATCATGTCATGCTATTTTGCCGATATTTTCTGATTTTTTCCAAAAATCACGATGTTCGATTTTTTGAAACTGCACGATTTTTTGTTTTAGGGTCTGCTTCGCAAAAAATTGGAATGTTGGCGACTTTTGCCAATTTTTTCATCTATGATAGCACTAATACGAGCATGTTGACATTACGCTTTTCTTTGATCTTTTCGAGTATCATTGGGAAGTTTTCCATAGAATTGTTGTTGACTCTATAGAGATTGTTGACTCGACTCCTTTGTATAGGCTAACTCCTAGCCAAGCCAAGTGGGGTAGTCCCTAAAAAACAATCTAATGTATAACTAACTAAGCACAATTATTGTTCTAGGAGTTAATATGAGACAAAAGCAAAAGCAACTATTCTAGCAGCATATAACACAATAAGAGAATTGCTTATGAGAAAGATACTAGACAAGTAAAGCACTTCACCATAAATGATATAGATTGAAAGCAAATTCTAGTACTTGAAAATAAATGACAATAAGCAAAATGGAAATATAGACCAGTGCCAAAAGTAAATGTTGCTGCAAGATGTATGAATGCTCTCGACAAATTTTACTATTATGGGTTATTGCTTGTATCAGTAGTTTAAATTCGTGAAGTGGCTTGATTTTGCAAGTCCACTTTGTGAATGTCAAATTGTAAGTGTGAAACATAAAGTAAATCTAATCTAATATTTGTTTCCTTTCACCACTATCCCCCAAATGGGTATCAGTGAGATCACAACGAGTTCCAATGGGGAGAGAATGGATCTCAATGAGTATCCTTCTGAATTCGCAAGTCGATCTACCAATATGATCTCGTATTGAGCAATAGTAAGAGAATGGTTTTCCCTATTAAAACTACTCCGCACTGACCAATTCCCATTCTGATGGACTCCTCAAATCAAGCAAAGCTTGCAAGGGGCCAGAGCATAGTAGGGCTGCTAAGGGGAAGATTTATTTGCCAAATTGAAATAACTGAAAGGAAATTGCAAATAAGTAAGTCTAAGCTAATTTAATCTTAAATATTGAAATCTATCTAATGTTTTGCGGTGCTTGGGTTTATTTTAGATTAATTTTAGCTTGCGGAAAAGAAAATGAGGAAAATACAAAAGACACCACAAATGAGACAGTTCCCCCTAGCCCCTGGGGGGATTGCAGGCCTAGTGGGTTATCCCACTTTTTCTTATTGATTACAATTGCTTTTGGAAGAAGGTTTGTGGTCCTTTTGTTGTTCAAGGCCACAAACTTACAAAACTGATAGAGAAATTTAGTTTGGAAAAAATTTAGGTGCCTCGGGTGGTCCCAGGAGGTCCGGTTCCTTGAAAACAGGCAGTGTTTCCCCTTGGATGTTCGCTAAACCTGCAAAAACAGCAAGCTATAATGGAGAAAAATGCCCCAAAATGGGACAACCTGCAAAAAATATGTTAGAAGTTGGGCAAAAATATCAAAAGAAAGCCTATGATAAGTTAGTAAGTTAAGAACCAAGAAAGTGAGCTAAAGGCAAGCCCTCTTAGTGATTTGGTTTTCTGTTTTAGGACAGCAAACAAAATGGCACCAAGTTTGCCAAATTTGTAATGAAAGCTCTTAGAAATTGAACTACCTTTTAGCCTTAAGATTTGGAAAGAAATGCTTGCTAAAAGATGAACCTTTTTTATGCTAGATCCACTCTTTGGATGAAAACTTATAAGTGGAAAGTAGATCTAGCTTATCTATGCATGCAAAGTTAAATACTTTCAGATTTGAAATGAAATTATGAATCTAACTATTTGCATGCAACAAAGTAACCAATAAAATGTAGATTTTTTGCGGAGAGAAAGAGAAGCTTGTATCTTGGAGCCGTTGGGCAATGGAGTCTTCTGGTGGATTGAGGAGGGACTATTTCTTTAGAACCTTGAAGTTGTGGAAGATGCAAACTAGCTCAACCACTTCTCCAAGCAAATGAGATCCCTTCAAACACTTGCAACAAATTGTAAAATTGTGGTGCTCCCAACACATGAAATCTAGATAGCATGTAATTAATCAAAATTTGCATGCAAATCTTTAACCGCATATGTAAAGGAAAGACAAAATGATCTAGAAAAACAACTAGTTTAAAAGATCATTTCCACATTAACAATTGAAAAACAAACAATCAAAACCATAGTTACACTTATCGCGATATTATCGAAATTATCACGATAATATTGCCAAAACCCACCTTGGAAATAATATCGCCGATAATTATCGCGATAATTTGACGTTTTGAATTTATCGTGATTAATTGAATTTATCGCAATAATTGAGGAAATTATCGCGAGACGATCGAATTTATCGCCTTGTTCTTTTTCCGTCCGGTTTAAGTTGCGATTTTGGGTTTTTAAACGTCATTTTGCAAACGGTGCTAAGGGGGATTGAGCTCTGAGGATATTGTGACCATTTTCCATCAACCAAACAAGGGGAAATCTATAGTTTTCATTTCTGTCAACTAAGCATTTGTGGAGTAGGGATCTACTCCAATCTACCATATCCATATTGCGAGGTATGCAAAAGAAATTATGCCTTCATTTTCTTTGTTTTTCAAGATTTAGTATAGGGTTTGCAATGACCATCAGATATCATATTTCAGTATTGATGATTGATGTACCACTGGGATCTTACACATCTTATATATCAGTTTTATTTTCATATTTATGTAGCAATGTGTTTGTTTGATGTTGTTGTTGCTTTAGATGTTTAAAAAATTGAAAAAAATTGATTATTTTTGTATTTTTTAAGTTTCCCGATAATTTCCCCGATATTGCCAATAATTTATTTTCCAGACCCCTAGCGATAAGTTCCCGATAACGATAAATGAAACATTGATCAAAACAATATCACCTCACAAATTTGAGCACATGCCAATGATCATCCACACACTTGCACAAGACACCTTCTTGACCTCCAAAGCCTTTTATTCCAATGAAGAAGTATTACAATAGTATTACAACAACAAGCTAAGTCCAAACTCCCATTAGCTAAATGAGGAGGGGTGAGCTTGTTTAAATAGAAAAGAGGGAGCAATTCCCAAGGAGGGGGGCGCACCACTTAAGAGAGAATGGAAACAAATGTATGATGGAATGGCTGCCACATCTCCTCAATCTCCAAGAGATCACTACCTTAACAATAGAGAAGGGAAGAGAGGTCGCCACCTCTCAAGAGGTAGGCGCCTCTCTCCAAAAGTGCGCCACCTCTTGAGGGGGGGCACACTTCTCCCTTGGAAACTCCTCCAAATCCCATGTGGGCTCGCCACATCACTCAACTCTAAGCTCACTTAACTCCCCTAACTCGCCCTCAAGTGCCACTAACAGCTAGTGAAGCTCAATGGACTGAAGACAAGCTAGAAACATGTTTGGGCATGTTTCCTTAAAAATAGGGATGCTGATTTATTTGTCTTTTTTCACCTTTTTGGAGTAAAAATGATTTTTGATGAGAAAAAATCAATTTTTTCTCTCAAAAAGGGGATACACAGGTTAAAGGGGTATTCTGAGTTAGAAAACAAATACTCCCAAGGTTTATAACATCTCCTAGTACCACTTTTTTAATATTACATCAAATTACAAAGTAAAAATCTCGTTTGCGGGAAATTTTATGACTTATTAAAAATTTAAAAAATCCTAAGGGGGACTTTGTGCATGTCCATAAGACTAAAAAATAATGACAAGTATGGTAATATACATCAGACACTAGACTTAGACAACACACACTAAGGCCTAACCTTCAGTACACACCAACTTTGGAGGTCATGAGTGAGAAAACTTTGAAATTATAATTCGCTTACACAACAAGATATGATTAACAAGTGAAAAAAAACACTCTAGAGTATGCACTCATGATCAAGTCTTAGGGGGCTAATCCTTTTACATGACAAGGTCAACATGCTAGCTCATTTTATTACAATTCCCCCTGTTGCTGCCTTATACACACCTCGAGTAACGTGGAAGAAATCTTCAATTCACTGGGTGTGTCCTTGGGGGAAGGTTTCGAGTCAAGGTGCTGCCACCTGATCCTCAACTCCTCCGTCTAGGCCAACTCCTAGCAAAGCCAAGAGGGGGAGTCTCTTATAAAAGAATCTAAGGTTTGAACTAAGCTATGTACAAGATGAAATCTAGGAGTTTATTTGAAACAAGAGCAACTGCAAATAGATCTACACTAGCAACATATACAACAAAAATAAAATTGCTTATAATGAAGATATGTAAAGTATGTAAAGTACTTGCATGAAAGATACAGTAATGAAAGTAGATAAAAGTACCAAAACTGGAAGTGATAAGCAATATATGAAGACCAGTGCCAACTATAAAGGTTGTTGTAAGATAGCCAATGCTGCTGAAATAAAGATATCATGTAATACTCTTGAAAGTTTTATAAATGAGTTATTAAGTTGTTTATTGTGGAGTGGTTGTTGTGAGTGCAAGCCACTATATGATATGTGTGCAAAGTGAAAACAATAAAGCAAATCTAATCTAGATTTGGCCCTTTAGAGACTATCCCTCAAGTTAGCTGCGAAGAATTATGCTGGAGGTCCAACAGGGAGATCATCCCTCTGACTTCACACACACAAGTTCAACACAATTAACAAAGACAAAGAGTAATGTTGGAGGTCCAACATGGGGAGAACTAAGTTCTGAGAAGGCCTGTCCGACTTCATAAACAAAACTCAGTACATTTGTCCCAATTGAACAATAACAACTAATGGATTGTTCTATTAAACTAAATCCGCATTGACTAGTCCCTGTTCTGATGGGTCCCCTAGATCAAGCTAGGTTTGCAAGGTGTCAGAGCAATACTAGGGGAAGTTGAGGGGATGGTTTATTTCCATATTGAAATGACAAAAAAGTAAAATGCTGAAATTGAAACTAATCTAGAAATTGAAATCTAATCTATGCTAATTTATGAAAATGAAATCTAACTAAATTAATCTAAGAAATGGAAATCTAAACTAATGTTATGCAGTGTTGTAATTGATTTTATGATTTATTTTAGCTTCTTAAAGTGAGAGTTGAGAGCATAAGCGAAAAATGCAAAAATTGTCAATCACACAAAAGAAAAACGTTCCCCCAGGGGGATGAATACTGGGCACTGTGTAGCCCACTGATTTTATTGATGAAGGTTACAATATGTTTTTTTGGATTACTTGTGATCCTTCATTAAGGGACATCACAAGATTTTACAAGTTTTCAAAGAGTTTATTTGTGAAAGGGGTGCTCCAGGGTGTCCTGGATGGTCCAAATCCACCAAAAATAGGCAGAATCTCCCCTTGGATGTCCACTAACGTGCAAAAAAAGGCAAGCAAAGGACACTAAAAGGTGCCCAAAAACACTTTAGAAGTGTCTTGGACAATGTTAGAAAAACCAAAAAAAAATTTAAGTTAAAACTAGCAAAAATCATCTAAGGAAAGCAAGTTAGAAAGCTTGTTTCCTTAGGGTCTTTGGTTTGCTGTTATAGAAAATATTAGAACTTATAGAGAAAGAGAGAAAATTGAGTCCTATTGGTGTATTGTAGAGGGAAATTGTTCCTGTTATAGCACAAGTTGTAGGTTGGGCAAAGCCCAACCCAACCACAAAAGCAAGTGCTACAAATTTGGAATCCTACACCCAATGTCACCTCGATGTAGGTCCCACACTTCAAGGGTGACTAGGTCACTCTAGGGAGGCGATCCCGGTGACCCTAGGGGGAATGAGAAGGATGAAGGGAAGTGTAAGGAGAAGTCCCCCAGAAGGTCAAGTTATGGAAGAAATGATTGGTTGAAAATGGTAAGTGAAGAGAGGTAAATGGATACCAAGTAAAGAGATAGTTGTCGGTGCACCTGTACCTGCCCGAGACATAAGAAAATACACTTTTCCAACCAAGTATAGAAATGGATCAACAAGTTAAGCTTTCTGTCCCTAAAATGCAGCAGCATACAGGTTAGTAAATCAGCAATAGATTACATCCAAATCAACAAGTAAAAGGTCTATATTACTTAGCAATGTCAACAATAAAACTAGTATCCAATGTGGACCGAAAATAACACTTCAAGACTGAATAAAGATGGCTGTCATAAAAGTAAATATCTGCAGCAGTATATCAGCCTTATGGCTGTAGCATTCAATGGAGTAAAACAACAAATTTGACCATCAAAAAGTGCCAATAGCTGGCCCAATAGATGCACCTAGGTTAGTAGGCTAAACTAGCAAAGTTAGAGGGTTAGTCTAGGGTTAGTTTGTGAGATATTAGCGGTTAGGGTTAGAGTTTAAAGCAGCCCTAATGGCTGTAGGTTAGTTTTACTACAACAATAAGAATTTGTGGGAGAAAGAGGACTCCCTAAGGGAGGAAGAATCCCCAAGGCATCAAGATCATTATTCAAAAGAGACAACTTCAAAACTTGAAATTTGTACGTTTACCAAGGCATCAATTTATTTCTCCCATGCAATAAGTAAATGAGTAGTGCCTTTAAGAAAGGGTAAATGGAGTCAAGAGAATGTGAAGAAGCTAGATAGGCTACTTCCTTGGGGGGTGTAAACCCTTTTAGTCCCCAAGGCAAGCTTCTCTTAGCTAGGGTTTCAACTAGGAGGGTGTATGCAATTATACTCCTCTTAGTAAACCCTTATGAAGCAATATTCCCTTAGCAATAAAATGGTGGAAACACAAGTAGGGGTGTATGCCCTTATACTCTCTACTTGGCTCAAGCAAATAGAACCTTTAACTTGTACAAATGATAATACAATGAAATAAATGGCACCTTCAAGCATTAAAAAGGTAATAAAAGCTAGAATAACCACCAAAAAGCAATGAAGAAAACCTTCTAAGGCTAGCGCACCATCTCCATCAACCACAACCAAGACACAACCATAAACAAAAACACAAGAGGCAAAATACTCCAAGTGTAGCGAAAATTTCAGTCCAAGAGCCTCTCACAATGAAGAGTTATGTCTTATGTGAAAATGAAATGAGGTGATCTCAATTTATATCATCCTCCTAAACATAATTTGTCCACAATTGCCCATAATATTAGGGTTTAACACAAGACAAGGGGATAACAACCCCTGTCTTACCCCTTTACAATAATTTAACACCATTTTACACATTGAAAACCCTAAAACAAAGGTGACGTCATCCCTTGAAGGAGGATGTTTTGGAAAATTGAGCAAGTCGTTGGAGCTAGGTTGCAAAGTAGGGCCTTAAAAGGCCATGTGGCAATCATCTAGAGCCTCTCCACCTCAAAATTCCATGTGTCATGCTCTGTTTCATCATCAACCACCACATGCCCCTCAAATGTGACGTCAAGCCCCTAGGGAGTGACGTTTTTCCCCTTTTGGGAAAGTCGTTTGGCATGCAAAGGGTGGTCTATGTCTATTCAACTGTCTCTTAGGCCTCCGAAGGCATATCTCTGTACTCTGGCATGTGGGACTATGTTATCCATTTGGTGGGTTGCTTGTTCCATGGAAGCCCAAGCTAGGCTTGCTCTTCCAAAACTGGTCACCATCCTTTACCTGCAAGACAAATGGATATGCTCTCCAAGGATCTCAAGTCAAAGCATCATGATGAGTAAATCAAGTCAATAAAAGAGCCATTAAAACATGTATACCAGGACTACATCATACAAACATGTGCCTAAGAAACTAGATGTTTTGTCAAGTTTGATTGTGGGAGGGTTGGCATGGTACTTCTTTCCAATGGATCAAACCCCCGAAGTCTAGGAACAACCCTATCTGAGTCATGTGAATGAAATGGAGAGGATGGGGGAAGTACTCAATGGGCATGGGGTTCATGATATGTAAGGGTCCATAGTATCTCATTTATGGGTGCCTCCGTGGAGGGTGTGCCGCACCTTTGTCCATAATGCATTTTTTCCAAGCCCATAAATTGCCTTTTATCTTTCTTTCTTTTTATTTTCTTTCAATATAGCATAGGGTGAGTTGGAGGCCACTGTCCTAGCGTGGTGACCAGATACTGATAGTGTCACCCACAAGGACTTTCATAGAAATGAGAAGGTTGGCTCATGATGAGAGCCCCTTTCCCTCAGCCATGCAATTGAGAGCCATTACCCTGGTGTGATGGCGAGAAATGGTAATGTCATACCGTTAGATACCCATGGATGTGATACGATGGTTCGTAATGAGACCCGCTATCCTCAACTCATCCTTCAAGCGTTTTTATTTACTATTTTCATGAGGTCCTTATTTTCTTGCGGAGAAGCTTTTCATTTCTTTCTCGGGATCCCCTGGGCGAAGCATCTGGAAGGTTATTTCATTAGGATTTTATCTTTTGCCAGCTAACTCCCTTCTGGGCCTTCAACCCCTTCTTCCCATGAAATGAGGAATGGTTCCTTCTAGGGTCAATCTACCCCAAAATCTCAAGAGATGATGTCATGAGGGGAAATAATGATGGAAAGTGGTAAGTATGGTCGGGACTGGCATGATGACTCATCAATGTAAGCTCCCAGAAACACCCCATCCTAAGGATGACCATCTACTTAGGTGCCCCAAGCCAACCGCCAACATTTAATCAAAGTAAAATGCATAGTTTCCAAAGCAAATGTCTCATAATAAAAAATAGCCTCTGATACACAAGCTAGAATGCCTCAAATTTTAAAATGATACCCACCATCATACGTAACTTGTACCGCATGGAGCAAGACCCAAGTGACTTGTGGTGGCAAGATGGTGTGGACGATGACCAGGTGCTGGATCATTGTGGTGGCAATGCGGGTCTTTGGCTGTGCAAAAGGGTTACTGCTAGTCATGTGGCCTCTCGACACTCCATATCTGCAACCTGAGGGCCTCGAGACATAATCTCCTTAGTTATCCACAAAATGGGGATAACATCTCAATCCTAGTTGGGGACATGTGCTCGTCGTAGAGTGCATGAGAATTGCAACATTTCCTGGTAGACCTGTGCCTGCAAGGAAACATCAGACTGTCAAGTGCAGGATGGCCTACTCATCCTTGTTCTCATATGATCATAATCAAAACCAACTAAGCTAGAAAAATAAAATTTTGACAATTTTTTTTACTAAGTATACATATATGATGATGAAATCAATAATGCAAGTAGAGAAAAATGAAAATGCAATACAACTAAACTAATATGAGCAAACAAAATGTAAGATGCAAGAAAACAAGATGACTTACCTACCTACCTGGGGTCCCGGGGCCCAGAAGATCAAGTCTCAAAGGTGTCAGGTGAAATCGTACAACCAGTGCAACCACCTGATCATTGGACGAAGACATTTCCCCCTGTGCTTATTCATGTGAATCAACAAAGATAAGTCCAACACATAGTAATCATGAACATAGATAAACATATAATCAATCATGAAATAAAACTCATGGAGATGGGTGGGAGGGAGGAAATCCTTCTAAAAAGAGAAACCACAATCTCGATCGTCCTAGAACTCCCGCCTGCAAGCATAGCCACAAGCTCGATATATCCATCTCTGGGGTGGACTATCATATGTAGATGATGGCTTGTCTTCATCCTCATCAACACAATCATTGCTCCTTGAAGACTGAGAAGATGTGAGGTAATTCAAGAAGACCCCATGCTTCACCCGAGGGGAAGAAATGAGTTATGGGACGGGCTCGGATCTAGAAGAAGAAAAACATTGCCTCTTCGTTTGCGAATCCTTGTGAGAATCCCTAAGATCGCAAAACTTCCGCTTCATAGAGTGAACCTCTGATTGCCTCGAGATGTCTATGTCTTGGTACTCTTCCAAAATCAAGGGAGAAGATGTCTGAAAATCCTCATAGAAAAAATATGCATCCCCAAAAGGATATGCATCACCCTGAAGACGCCGTGACAAGTCATTCTCAAATGTATCGAGCAAATCCGTGATCATGTCACCATCACCATCCCAAATATCTGAGTCATATATGCATGGAGACCAATCCTTTCATTGAGGGCTACCCTCAACGTCGTAAATGGGATCTCCATCAAAGGTGAAAAGGCCCATATCCCATCCACATTTTCCAATCTGTATGAAAGTGTCAATATGCTGATCATCTGTAACCGAGGGCTCTTCTAGTGCTCCTTTACTTCCAGGATCATGGAACAGGCTGTCATCAAGATCCTCGAAAGGGTCATAACTCATAGTGTTCTCCTCTTGATGTGTAGGAGGAATATCGGCTTGGATTTCTTCATCTGGGTCATTAAGTGAAAGCACTTCATCTTCATTAAATGCCTCCTCAAAATCTTCAATGTTATAAGCTTTATCAGGATCTTCTTGAAAGCTTTCTTCATAAGTATGTTCTTCAAGCACCTCTTCATCTGTGAGGGCTTGGTCTTCGGTAGATTCATGCAATAACTCTTTTACTTGGTTCATCAGCTCTTCAACGACTTTATTAGCAGCTCTTTCCCTTTCCATCTGCAAAATTTCCTTCCATGAGAAATGGAGAGGTTTTGGTTGATTCCAAGGTGCCATAGTCCCATCGACTAGAAGAACACCTCAAAGGAGTCTCTATGGGAGAGCAAGGCTCATCAAAGGACGAAAATGGGAAGCAGAGGAAAGGTAAGTAAGGGAAAGGTGGAGTTGCTAGACAAACTTTGAAGAAGGTTTGTCAAAGGAAATGGGTAGGTTCTTGGAGTGGAGTCGCTAGGCGAGCTCGGGGTGAAGGCTTTGGGAAAGAGACTTGCCAAAAGTGTCATTTAGGGCACGAAGAGGATTCAAAATCCTCCCCGGAAATGACGCCAAAATGTTATAGCGCAAGTTGTAGGTTGGGCAAAGCCCGACCCAACCACAAAAGCAAGTGCTACAACTTGGGAATCCTACACCCAATGTCACCTCGATGTAGGTTCCGGACTTCAAGGGTGACTAGGTCACTCTAGGGAGGCGATCCCGGTGACCCTAGGGGGAATGAGAAGGATGAAGGGAAGTGTAAGGAGAAGTCCCCCGGAAGGTCAAGTGATGGAAGAAATGATTGGTTGAAAATGGTAAGTGAAGAGAGTAAATGGATACCAAGTAAAGAGATAGTTGTCGGTGCACCTGTACCTGCCCGAGACACAAGAAAAAACATTTTTCCAACCAAGTATAGTAATGGATCAGCAAGTTAAGCTTTCTGTCCATAAAATACAGCAACATACAGGTTAGTAAATCAGCAATAGATTACATCCAAATCAGCGAGTAAAAGGTCCATATTACTTAGCAATGTCAACAATAAAACTAGTAACCAATGTGGACCGAAAATAGCACTTCAAGACTGAATAAAGATGGCTGTCATAAAAGTAAATTTCTGCAGCAGTATATCAGCCTTATGGCTGTAGCATTCAATGGAGTACAACAACAAATCTGACCATCAAAAAGTGCCAAAAGCTAGCCCAATAGATGTACCTAGGTTAGTAGGCTAAACTAGTAAAGTTAGAGGGTTAGTCTAGGGTTAGTTTGTGAGATATTAGCAGTTAGGGTTAGAGTTTAAAGCAGACCTAATGGACGTAGGTTAGTTTTACTACAACAACAAGAATTTGTGGGAGAAAGAGGATGCCCTAAGGGAGGAAGAATCCCTAAGGCACCAAGATCATTATCCAAAAGAGACAACTTCAAAACTTGAAATTTGTACGTTTACCAAGGCAACAATTTATTTCTCCCATGCAATAAGTAAATGACTAGTGCCTTTAAGAAAGGGTAAATGAAGTCAAGAGAATGTGAAGAAGCTAGATAGGCTACTTCCTTGGGGGTGTAAAGTTAAACCCTTTTACTCCCCAAGGCAAGCTTCTCTTAACTAGGGTTTCAACTAGGAGGGTGTATGCAATTATACTCCTCTTAGTAAACCCTTATGAAGCAATATTCCCTTAGCAATAAAATGGTGGAAACACAAGTAGGAGTGTATGCTCTTATACTCCCTACTTGGCTCAAGCAAATAGAACCTTTAACTTGTACAAATGATAATACAATGAAATAAATGGCACCTTCAAGCATTAACAAGGTAATAAAAGCTAGACTAACCACCAAAAAACAATGAAGAAAACCTTCCAAGGCTAGCGCACCATCTCCATCAACCATAACCAAGACATAGCCATAAACAAAAGCACAAGAGGCAAAATACTCCAAGTGTAGCTAAAATTTCAGTCCAAGAGCCTCTCACAATGGAGAGTTATGTCCTATGTGAAAATGAAATGAGGTGATCTCAATTTATATCATCCTCCTAAACATAATTTGTCCACAATTGTCCATAATATTAGGGTTAAACACAAGACAAGGGGATAACAACCCTTGTCTTGCCCCTTTACAATAATTTAACACCATTTTACACATTGAAAACCCTAAAACAAAGGTGATGTCATCCCTTGAAGGAGGATATTTTGGAAAATTGAGCAAGTCGTTGGAGTTGTGCTGCAATGTAGGGCCTGCTATCGCACGGTTTGTAGGATAGTTCCAAGGGCTTGAGTCAGGGCTTGAAACCGGCGTAACAGGAGCTTCCCCACCCACTGTCACCTCGATGGGGAGCTCTTTCTATTTAGGAGGGCAAGTCCAAGGGAGACGTCCCTAAGTCA
>SNQJ01S0099650.1:31238-41598 GCA_010110895.2 Picea sitchensis
AACTCCTGTTAGCTTTCACTTTCAGGAAAACATGATCACCCACTTTGAACTCTCTGTGGGTTCTGTTCTTATCAGCATAAATTTTCTGCCTGTCCTAGGCAGCTTTCAAATTCTGCTTAATTTTTATCATTTGGTCCTCCATCTCCTTGAGAAACTCTGGCCCAACAACTGCTCTATCAGCTGGATTATCCCAGCTCATTGAAGTATTGCATTTTCTTCCATAAAGTGCTTCAAATGGGCTCATATTCAACGATGCATGATACCCATTGTTGTAGGCAAATTCTACCAAGTGCAGGTAGTCTTCCCATCTTGATGGTTTGCCCATCACATACATTCTTAGTATGTCTTCGATTACTCTGTTCACCCTCTCTGTCTGTCCATCAGAATCAGGATGATAAGTTGTACTAAAGTTCAGATTCGTTTCGAATCCTTTGAACAATCCTTTCCAGAAATTCGAGGTGAATTTCGGGTCTCTGTTAGACACAATCGTTTTAGGAATTCCGTTCAATCGTGCCACTTCCTTTATGAAAATATCAACAACATCTGCTGCCTTGTGAGTAGTTTTCAGTGGAATAAAATGGGCATCTTTTGTAATCTTGTCCACCACCACCATGATCGAATCATGCAACTTGGCTGTTTTGGGCAATCGCGTAATAAAATCCATTGTCACCACTTGCCACTTCCATTCAGGAATGGGCAAAGGTTGTAGCAACCCTCCTGGGTGCCTATGCTCAGCTTTAACTTTTTGGTACTCCATACATCTGATGATGTATTCAATGATCTCTCTCTTCATACCTGACCAAAAGTAATGGCTCTTGACCATTGCTACTGTTTTCTGATATCTAGGGTGCCTTGCATAAGGCACATTATGCATCTCTTGCAAAATCATCTGTTTCAAGCACTGGACATTGGGTACAAAAATTATGTTCTTGTACAACAATATTCCATCTGTTTCCAATTTATAAATTTCCATCTTCTATGGCATCTTACCCTGTTGTAGCTTGGCTACCAATTCTTTGTATTGCAGATCTACATTTGCAACCTCCAGAATTCTGTTTTTAATATCAGTCTGATACATGCTAATGGTTGTAGCATGTAATTCATGCACCCTCCTGCTGACTGCATCAACCACTTTATCTCATTTCCTTTGATATGCTTGATCTCAAAGTCATACTCACACATAAATTCCAGCCACCTACTTTGTCTAGCGTTTAAGGTTGGCCGATCAACCAAATATTTCAGACCGTTGTGGTCTGTTGTCAATTCAAATCTCCTTCCCATGAGGTAATGTCTCCATTTCCTCAGAGTGTGAATGATTGCTACCGACTCCAAATCATGAGTGGCATAATTCTTTTCGTGCTCTTTCAGCTTTCTGGACTCATAACAGATTACAAATCCATTCTGACTAAGAACTCCTCCCAACCCTTCTTTACACACATATGTGCACACCACGAAATCCACATTTGGATCTGCAATCCTCAAGATTGGAGCGCTGGTTAAAAACTACTTCAATCGCTGGAAACTTTTCTCACACTCTTCAATCCACTGAAACTTTTTCTCCTTCCTTTGCAAGGAAGTGATAGGGTGAGCTATCTTTGAGAACCCTGCAATAAACCTTCTGTAATAGCCCTCTAGACCCATAAAGGATCTAACTTCCGCCACATTCGTTGGCACTGACCATTCTCTGATGGCCTTAACCTTCTCAAGATCCACGATGATCCCTTCTTCTGAAATAATGTCCCCAAGTAATGGATTTGCCTTTGATAAAATGAGCATTTGCTCAACTTGGAATACAAATGGTGTTCTCTCAACACTTGTAGCACCATCCTCAGGTGTTGTTCATGCTCTTCCTCTGACTTGGAATACACCAAAATATCATCCAGGAAGACTATGACAAACTTGTCTAGATAGTCCCTGAATACATCATTCATCAAGCACATAAAAACAACAGGTGCATTTGACAGCCCAAACGGTACCACTCTGAACTCGTAATGACCATACCTTATTCTAAAGGTAGTCTTGTTGATGTCTTCATCCTTTATTCTTACCTGGCGATATCTTGGTCTGAGATCTATCTTCAAAAATATTTTCACACCTTTCAACTGATCGAAAAGATCGTCAATCCTTGACAGAGGATGCTTGTTCTTGACAGTTACTTTGTTCAACTGTCTGAAATCAATGCACAGCCTAAACGTCCCGTCCTTCTTCTTCACGAACAAGACCGGGGCACCCCAAGGTGACACGCTTGGGTGAATGTACCCCTTCTTTAGAATCTCTTCAAGATGCAATTGCAACTCTTTCATCTCTCGCGTACTCATTGTATAAGGAGCTTTCGACATTGGAGATGATCCATGCATCAAATTTATAGAGAAATCGATATCTCTCTTCGGAGGTAGTCTGGGTACCTCCTGAAATACTTCTTCAAACTCTGTTAGTACTGCATGATCCTCAATACTTGACACCTTATCCTTAGGTGTTTCTCCCACATGGGTTGCAAATAATTGACAACCTTTTCTGTAGCACTTCTTCAGCTGCATTGCTGAGATTTCACTAACAGTAACAACTCTAGGAATTCATTGGATTGTTTTCTGATTCCCTTCTTCATCTAAGAAAGTGAATGCCTTGTTTCGACAGTCCAAGATGGCATGGTACTGGTCCAACCAGTCCATCCCAATTAGACAGTCATAAGAGCCTAATGATAGAATGTTCAAATCGGCCTTCGTGCTCAGTCTATTCATGTCTATAGGACACGACTTGACTAACTCCATGACTTTCCTCTTGGTTCCTGTAGCTAGCTACACTAACCAAGACTTTTCATGTTTTCTTCTTGATAAATGCAAACTTTCCACCACTCTAGGGTCTATATAACTATGGCTAGCCTCTGAATCAATTAAAATAATAAATGGGTGGTTCTTAATCATACCTTTCACTTCAATCATGTGTGCCTGAAATTCAACTTGCTTGTTGTCTAAGGCCGCATAGATCCTTGGCATTCTACTGCCCATGTCCTCCACTATTTCAGCTTGTTGAACATTATGAACAACTCTTGTTTTGCCTTTTTTATGGGGACAATCTCTGTACTTGTGGTTCTCTTTACAGCCCCAACACTGAATGGGCATCTGTCTCAGCCTTTGTTCTCCCACTTCAGCCATTCTCGGCTCTCTAAATGATGGATGTCGTTGAGGACTATTTCTGAAAAAGGAAGGTTTGTTTCCCTTTTGCCTCTGTTCTTTTTTTAAACTTCTTCTGGTCATCCCAAGTCTTCCGAAAGGTAGGCTTTTCTCTTTGTTGTTCGTATAAGCATTTCGTTCTTCTTATTGTTTCTTCCATAGTCTTAGGATCATCATACTAAATGTTGTCACCAATGGGAGGTGGCAATCCACTCATATATCTCTGAATCTTGACAGCCTCATCTTTGATGAATGGAACATACTTCAGTAATTCCAAAAACCTTCATTCGTATTCATCAATGGTCATGCTGCCCAGCTTGAGTTCGAAGAACTCCTTTATCTTTTTGTCATAGTATCTTTTGGTCAGGTATTTCCTTTCGAAATACCTCTTGAATTCTTGCCATGTGATGTCCCTTTCCTTGATGTGCTGCACCTGCACAAGTTGATCCCACCACATGGATGCCTTTCCCTTTAGTCGATACATGGCATTTCTTCCTTCTGCATGAGAGGAATAATTCTGCAGTTGAAAGTATTTCCTCATGCCAAGCAACCATGTTTCGACATCTTTCTCCTTCTTATGTTCTCCATCAAATGTAAGAGGCTTAATCTTATTCATCTCCCCTTTCAATTCATCCACTCCAGATCTTYGGTGTTTTCTGGTAGGGGATGGGCTTGAACTACTGTGTGCTTCCTTATTGGAATGCTTTGGGGAGAAACGACGATGTCTTCTACCACTCCTCGATCTTCTTTTTCTCTCAGGGGTCCTGCGACTCCCTATTTTGCTTGTGTCACTCTCCTTTTCCAATTTCCTTTCTATTCTTTCCAAGCTCTTCAACATCTTTAAGTTGAATTCACCCTACCGATCCCTAACCCTCATGAACTTTCAGCTATCGGCTCGGCGAGCTTGGGCCTCTTTCTGCAATCTTTCAATGATTTTCATCACATGCCCTTCCTTATCCAATTCTCTTCCATGCCCATTGGAGTTCAATCCTTCAACTCCCAAGTTGACATCCCTTCCTTCACTTTCATTCTCTGAATTGGAGGCAATCTGCACCTCTTCCATTCTCTTCTCTCAATGACAACCCTATTCAGTTCTGGCACTTGCTAAGCTTTTGCAAACACACATGCAAACAACAGGGATTTGTTAGGTCGTCATTCTTAGCAAATTCCACACATTCAAAACCATTTCGATTTAAAAAAAAAAAAAAAAACCTGCTTCAACTTCACAAATTTTTCGAGTTCTGCTCGGCTCTGTAATTTTCAGGTGATAACTCCCTCTTTCTCCCTACCCTTGTAACCAAAGTTCGTGACCAAATGCTAGACAACTAGGTGATCTTTGGGTTTTCGACCTTCGAAATTTTCGGGACTTCGGAACTTCGGGTTTTGGGTTTTCGGTAACCGAGAGTTCACGATGTAGCGACTCCAAATCTCTTGTCACTCTAATCCTTGAATTTCAAAAATTTGATTTCTTGTACGAGATCCAACGATCCTCGATGATTTGGATCTAACGGTCCAGATCTTTTCGGAGTTTCGTGAACCGGGATTTCACGACTTGCGAAAACGAGGGGTCTTGCCCTTTGGTTTCCCGGGTGCCGAAACACCGAAAATTCATCACGCTAGACCGATTCAAGGTTTCGTATATCGATATTTCATGACTTGCGAAAACGAGGGGTCTTTCCCTTTGGTTTCCCGGGTGTCGAAACGCTGACCGACAGCCACGTGTCCCTTCAATGGACGGTCCTGACAAATTCGGGATTTCCCGTACCGTGATTTCCACACTCATATGCAACTCCAAAGGGTTTTAAACCTGGTGCACGTTCTCAATATTTGACGATCGTGAGGGTTCTCCTTTCCTCCCAAACAGATTCTATGGCTCCAACACTTCTAGTGTGGAGTTCTCTCTCTCTCCCTGTGGCCATATACCACACCAGCTGCAGTTTTATAATACCGCTACACCTCCTGAGCTTTGTAACATGGTCAAGTAGCCCGTTGACACTCAGAAACATTCTGAGGTTTGAAATTGGCCCTCCCGACACAATTTCTTCTCAAAACTTCGGTCCAAAGACCACTTATCCGGCCCATCCAGGCCTAACATTGAAACTACGCTCTGATACCATACTGTAAATGTCCCCGGCCATCAACCCACTGGCCGTGCAAACACTACTATGCAGAACAACATCATTCTCATACTTAATTAATAACATGCAATTAAATCAAATTAAACACATTTAACTCAGAGTAAACACAAGATTACTGCTAACATAAATAATCCATGGCATTAACAATAATCCATATGCAAAACAGAATACCTGATACATATAAGCATCACAGACATGCATATACTTATAAATTAAGTACAAAATTAACACTTATCTTTTATTACTGGCATAATTACACCAACCACATGCAGGCCTTCCACGAACCTCCTAGCCTTAGACCACGCTGCTCATCATGCTTAGTAGTGGGTCACCCCCGATCTAGGACTAAGCTCCACCCAAGGCAAGGAATCCTAGTCTATGCTGAGGTTACAGGGAAAACTAAACAAAATAACCGGAAGGATTCTTCCCCAGGATGCCTTCTTACACCCACTACTCACGGACTCTCATTCCCCACATGCATGTTCCACTCAGGAGTATAGACCTTCACAAGAACAGTCCATCAGTGCTTCACCTCCCTCTCTGGGTCTCGACAATAGGCTGGATCAGGAAGTCTCAGAGCTCCGTAGCTGGTGCTGGACTCTCTCTGGGAGAAAACCACTTTCCAACAAACTCTCTCACCTGGAGAGAGCTGCTCACAGGCCTGAAAACCTGCCTCTTCAACCGCAACCACCTCCCTCACTTGGAGAGTGTTACACACAGGCCAGACAACCTGTTTCCTTCAACTCGATTTCCAACACAGTCGGGCAACCACGAGGCTCCACACGAACATACCATGGTCCGCAAGCCACACACACTCAAGCACTACGTGACCAGAACAGTCCACTGGAAAGACAGACACGGGCTTCCCAAAACTGGTGACAGACAGATGCTTCAACCCAACCAGGCTCAACAATTACGGGACATTCGGCTTTCCCAACCATCCATATAGAATAGACTCACGGATTTTGGGTTTCGGGGATGCATGATAAGAAATCCACGTGCAGGTCGAACACAAACTCGACGATTTTTAACAGAGGGTGTACCAGCTCCTCCAGAAATCAACACAGGCCTTTGGGCTTCAGAGTTGCATGAGGGTATGCTTGCAGAGGTCAGACGATATTCACAGTTCAGACTGTCCATGGTCAAATGGAGGAGACCCCCATCATGACTCAACTCAACAGTTTTAGCTGCATGCGCTTGGGTTGACACTTGTCACCCATGAAGCTCGTTCCTTCCCATTTGGAAGTCACTCGTCCTTCCAAAGAGCTTAGGATAAAAAATCTATTTCACATGGCTTTTGGAATAATATTAAAATATTATTCCCAAGGACTTAAGCCCCTAGGCTCAACACTTAGCCTCTCTTTCCAACCTTCCAGCCTCCAATCCCTTACCCACTCTGTGGAAGCTTATTCCCTCATCACTCATTCATCGTGGTCAGTCTGCACGCAATAGTGTTTATATTTTTATTAACGTTATGCATAATTACATATACAAAAGAAGGCTCCCATCCTTAACACTTAGGCTCTTCGGCCTAATAACACATAAGCCCACCAACTTATATAAACTTGCCTCACCAACCTATAAAACATAATTACAATTCATAATACAAGCTCTATACTTCATAGACATGATTTACAACAGGGCTCGACCTTGGGGACATTACAAAGAGTTTCATCCTTCAGTGCTTGTGGGAGCTCAGGAATTTAAGGATCTTCAGCAGATGGACAAGGCGTGCGGCATCCCAGTCACACAGTTTAAGCGTCAAGGTGACGTCAGGTTCATCTCCAAGTCTGGAAACATGGAGGCCGAAGGTACAATTCATAGGGAAGATTTCATGACCTTTCTGGCTAGCACAAATTCACCATTAAATGAAACATGGGGGATTTATGTCCTGTACTCGTCCCGGCATGCGAAAATATTTTTAGCAGTCTGGGTAATTCTCTTTGGCCACCCATTTTCGTTTGGTGTTCATTTTGTTTCCCCTCAAAGTCTCATTTCTTCTCACCTCACCTAGAATTCCTCACCCTGTTCTCCTTCTATCTTATGCCTTGCCCAGACTGCAACTCAGAGGGATCAGCTGGTCCTCTTCCCCTCCTAGCACTCTGAGTTTTCTCTTCATCTGGTCTTGCTTTCCAGTCACCACACCCTGTCTCGTTTTTTCACTCTCAGCCTGTTTCAGATGGTCCCGTGGATTCTAGACTCTCTAGAACCACCTCTGCATCTTTCCTCACACAACTGTCTTTTTTCGTCCTTCACGTGGCCTCTGTACCTGTCGTATTCACCCGTTCTCTCCTTTTTCCACAGTCCTACCCTCTCGTTGTGGCCCAGTGGCTTCACTAGTATTCTGGACACAACTTATAGACTCCCAATGCTCGTAACCATGCAGGGTGGTAAAGACTTCTTCATGGATTCTAGACATTTGGACAATGATTCAATTGAGGAAGAATGTATAGGCTGTTACAAGATGAGAATTCAACTTGTATCTCTTAGCTCCACGAGGACATTTGAACTTGAAATTATGTCCCAGCACAGGCACATGATAGAGAGACTCCAAGATGAGAGCTATGCTCAAAGGAGCCAGATTGAGAAACATCGCAACAGCATGGAGGCAATACAACAACGTCTGGACCAGCTGGAAGGAGTGCAACATCAACCAAGCAAGCCAAAAATTCAACAGGGAGCATCCAAAAACGAAAATTTAGTTTCAGTGAATCAAATTCCAGATCTTAGTGAGCCTCATCCAGAAGCAATTCTAGAGCATCAGTAGATCAAATTAGAGGCGAGTAGTTGAGCCCTATAATTTTTTTTCTATCATATTTTGTTTTTTGTTATGTATTAATGGTATCTTCTACCGACTGTACTCGGTGAAATACAATCACAACAATTTTGTTAGGAAAGGAGGACGCACCATCAAAATTGTTTTTGTTTCAAATCCTTTAGATGTTATAGTTTCTACTTTAGTGGCTACTTCTCGAAGCCCTGTAATGGCTCCTCTTTTGTAAATTTGGCTCCTCTTTTGTAAATCAGTGGATTCATCTACACTTTTAATATATTTAAAACAAAATAATTATATGAATATATTTAACATAATAATGAAACTTTAATATCCATAAATATTCCATTAGAAGATGAGAAACAAAATTGAAAATACATATATACAATTTTAACATCTTTTTAAAATTAAACTTTACATATAAACTTCAAACATCTTTGTAAATTTGAAGCATTATTCTTTTTTTATTGGAAAAAGAAAGATAGTACTACTCTTCTAATATGAAAATATAATAAAAGTTAATGCTATGATTCGTTGATATTAAATACAAAGTGCTTGCCATTGATAGGTTTGATTTATTTTACTTTTATGTTTAGTTTGGGCTTGAAGGAAAACATACATGCATTAAAAACTTTTCATATCCAAAACTATAAAGTGAGTATTATTAAGTTTTTTTTCTTAACTAATTTTTGAAATAATATTTACTTGTAGCTTAGTCTAGTTTTATAGTGATATTTTGAATAAATATAATTAAAATATTTGTAATAAATTATGTATTTGTAATAATGGAATAAAAATATTTACATTTTAATTTAATATACTTCTAATTTAAAACTCTCTTTTTAGGAAACTCGTTCCCTAGCTCCCATTTCCTTTCCTTGATGTTGAAGCTCCCAAGTTCCCAAAAAAATTCACAACTAATTGGGGACTTTCCCAAGCTCATGAAACTTTGAGAACTAGTTTAAGAGATATTGAAAATGAAATGCCTGAATTCTGATGCAACTATGGATTTTAATGAATTTTAAAAAATTAATTAAAAATATTCTTTAAAATTCTATAAATCAAATTTAACATTTTATTTAAAGAATGCTTTTCAAACAATTTTAATATTTTACATTAATAAATTAAAAATGTTTTTAAAATCTCATAAATACAACACAATTTAAAAATGTTTTTTAAAAAACCCTAGTATCACATAAATGAGGAATTAGACTAAGCTACCCTTTTATTCAGCATACTATAACTGATAGCCGAAAGCAAACACACTTCAATTGAGTTACATCCGCATGCATGGTGAAACTGTTGATTAGCTTAACCCAATGCTCACAGAGACCTCGAGTTCGATCTGCATGCAGAACTTGATTAAGGAGTTCAAGTCATTGCTGTTTAGGGTTCAAACCAACAATATTTTGTTTATAACCTACCTATCAATGTTTTCTCTACCTCTGATTCTTTCAAAATATGTGATTGATATGAGATTGTGATTTGAGAGAATACAATATAACGGCGTGGTAGTAGTGTATACTAACTGTTACTCGTTTTTGTTTATATTTGATTGACCCTAAACTAGCAACAATCATATTAAGTAAAAAGTGGTTGATATACATCGGCGTCATTTTCCACTTTTCTTAATTAATGGCACTGATCGGTGTATATCAACCACTTTTTACTTAATGTGGTTGTTGCTAGTTAACCGCCGACATGCCTTCCAAACCACCATTAATATATTAATACATAATTAATGTATCAATTAATTATTACATTAATATTATATTAATGTATATAAATTAATGAGATCTATTAATGTAATGTATTACATTAATGTAATAGATAATAATAATGTATAAATGTGATCTATAAATTAAAATATTACGTTACATTAATGTATAATATAGTTGATTGATACATTAATAGTGTAATGTATTATAAATTAATAAATTTATAGATTATAAATTAATACATTGCAAAAATATTAATAAAGTAATAAAATGATACATTAATGATGTATTGTATTAATGTAATGTATAGATTTAAATATTAATTTATATTAATATATAAAGTAACTTATTAATNTAATGTAATGTATTACATTAATGTAATAGATAATAATAATGTATAAATGTGATCTATAAATTAAAATATTACGTTACATTAATGTATAATATAGTTGATTGATACATTAATAGTGTAATGTATTATAAATTAATAAATTTATACATTATAAATTAATACATTGCAAAAATATTAATAAAGTAATAAAATGATACATTAATGATGTA
>SNQJ01S0099652.1:16049-30990 GCA_010110895.2 Picea sitchensis
GGTGGTTGTAGCCACCTTCCGGTTGTAGCCGGAGAACATTGGGGGTTGTAGCCTCCTTTTGGTTGTAGCCAAGGATTTGGGGAGTTGGAGCTTCCATCAGGTTGTAGCCTAAGAAACTAGGGGGTTGGAGCCTCCTTCCAGTTGCAGCTGGAAAACAAAGGAAGTTGGTGCTTCCAATGAATGTAATTCTTCAAGACATATAAGAAAAAACATTCCATGGTTTTCTCCCAATTTGGGTTTCCACTTAAAACACTGGTGTACTGTGTATGTGTGTGATTGTTTATTTATTACTGCTCATTATTGGATAATAATTCTACATTGATATAACATTTGAAGAAAAATGATTATAATTATATTATTACTGATTCACCCCCCCTCTCAATAATCCAACAATATGCGCCTCCATTCAAATCTAATGAAATTCACATAGTCCATTAACCAAACAAGTAGCATAATAGTTAGGACTAACAATAATATCCCTTAACTCTTTCATTCGAAACTTGCATATAGTCTTTTATTATAGCTGAAATACATAGTTCCTTGCCTTTTGTTACACTTTAGGATCTTTTCATAGTTTTTTTTCTTTGTTTGTATCATGGTACCATTAAAATATCCCTTGCATATATGTGGCTAGGTAATTGATCATAAGAATTAGTAACAATGTTATAACATATCAGCTGTAATAACATGCTCCTCATAACCATATAATTGTTCTGTGTCGCAAAAAGCATTCCACAATAATGCATTGTCCACCTATCATCACACCAAATGAAACCAAGATTGCTTCATAAAAAATGTAGGACTGTGGAGGTAGCATCCAAACAGGAGAAAAACATGTGTATTATGTCTATCCTTGTGCCTCTAGTCTACAAGGGGGTCCCACCTACTAGTACTATATTATTAACATATTAAATAATATCACTTTAGCAATACTTTGAGGGCGGAATTCATCATTATGATTTTAATCGTCAACACCTGTCACATCAACCTGTCACTATATCCAACCTGTCACTATCACCGATACTCGACCATATCCTTTCACATGGTTCATACACCAATGACACCTCTCAACTAGATGTCCAACATCACCAATACATGCCTCTACCATGCATATACCAAGATCACCAACATACGATCAAGTACCAACCTGTATCATAATAATGCAGAGCGAACTGGCTACAACACACACCCTGCTACAAAATACACAGCGAATTAAAAAAAAAGAAAAAAACAAAAAAAAACCAGATATACTGTTGCTAAATAATAAGGAACTTCAAATGGGAACTTACGTACTAGAAAAACATGAAATGCAATACCACTCTTTTATTGATTTGAAGTAAATAACCTAGTTTACATTACATCAAGCCTGGGTTAAAGGGAAAATCGGGAATGGTTACTTGCGGGACTAAAACCCAATACAAAAAATCACCCAGGGATTAATGGTCTGCATGTGAGGGATGAAATGTTGTTTCTCCCTTCCGAGTGCTCGCTCCAACCTGAACTTCTTCACTCCAATCCCTTCCATGATTTAGTTCTCTAACCCCTTCTATCGCCACCCTGACTCTTTTTAAATTCTTCCTTTTGCCTCTGAATCAATTTTCCTTCTATTTCCTCAACCGTCTGGTTACCAAACCATCCCTCTGTCTTTCAGATCTCTTCAATTTCCTTTCGGCCTTGGGTCACACTTTTTCCTTTAGCCGCGAGTTATTTTACCTAACGATAGATGTGACCCATCATGAATACACACCAGCGTGGAAAAATCAAATGCGTGTGGCCGCAGTGAAGAAACATCGTGACACTTGTAAAATTTCACTATACACAAGAGTTTCAACATGAGTTTTAGCATAACACTTGTAAAATTTCACTATACATGGAAGTTTCAGCACGAGTTTTAGCATGACACTTGTAGAATTTCACCATACGTGGCAGTTTCAACACAAGTTTCAGCATGAGTTTCAACATACACAAGAGTAGTTGCATGAGTAACAACAATTCAAATTCATAACAAACTGACTAAATAAAATGGACCACTAACACAATCCTTATTCGACTTATTGTCTAATTTGTGGAATATAAATATTTTTGGATGATGTGGATTGCTCGAGCCCATGTTCTGCAAACGTGCTAACTGATCCTCGGTCACTCACAATGCATCCTATGCCCCTTGATTTCTCCATTTGATTAAATATTCCATGTACTTCATCCGACAAATCTTCTTAGTAACTGTTGTAGCAAGAATTTCTTCAACCTGCTCCTTTGAATTAATTGGTAGATGTTGTTCCCATTCGTTGAGGGTACCTTCATTTTCTCTTGTGTTCCCTTCATGAAACTCATAGAGGTCAACAAAATTGAATGAAGGAGATATGTCAAACTTCTCCAGAAGTTCCAGCCGATCAAAATTAACAGAGATCCTTTTCAGAATTCGGCATGGATGTATTTGATTGTACTTGACTTTGTTGTATGTGCCTCGAGGAAATCACTCCTTCCTCAAGTGAGACATGACCATCTTGTTGAGAAAAAGGTATGGAACACCCTACTCAATCATTTTTAGATATTTCCTGGCTAGGACAAGATAGTTGGGAATTTCACCCAACATTTATAGCCTCAAAACATTCACTCAATACACAAGTATTAATTACAAGGATTAAGGCCGGTTTAATGATTTGTATATGTTGCTATGTAAAAATAAAATTTAAACAAAGCTACAAGAATGTATACAACTTTTAAAATAAAGTAAACATGGAGACCAAAAGTGAAAGGAGGAACCAAGTCATGAAAACACATGTATGATACATGGAAATACTATGATTTTATTTCATTTTGAGATACAAAAAGTGTATTTCTCTTTACAAACCCATGCGAGGGTATGGACCAAAGTCAGATTTATAGATCTCTGATGGGAACCATACAAAAAGACTCCGACAGTAAAATAAAACTAAAATTAATGATTGGGATCAACTTGCCACAAAATGATTCCATTTGACTCTACAAGATATTCTTTATCAGCCATGAAATTAATTCACAAACCAAAAAGAATAACAGACTATCAAGGATGATTCAAACACCTATAAAAATTTTTCTGCTGAAAAGTATGATTCAGTTTTGAATATTGTTGCCTTCAATACGACCATGCTGTCAACAAGAGGATTAGGCTTTCAAGTAAACTCAGAAATGAATGAAAACTGAAGCTATCTCATTAACTAGAGAGCAAACCTTAGTCTTGTCTTTCTCCTTCTATTCTCCCCTTGTCTCTTCCTCTCATTAAACCTTTATTCTTTCTCAATAAGTTGAGGTAGTTCAACTACTTTCTTTAGTTAAGTCAAATTAACTTAACTAATTAGTTTAGGGAGAGATAATTAATAATAATATATAAATAAGGGTCTAGTTAATAATTACTAAATAGGTGGGACCCCTTGTGACTCCCATCATTCTCTTTTCCAATCATCAAATATAAAATACAAAGATGATCATTTGGATCATATAACACCCTTGTAGCTCCCATGGATATCATTTAAATCTAATATTTAAATATCAACAAAATTTTAGGACATATCCCAAGAAAGCAATATATTCATTTTATCCATAAAAATATCCAAAATAAAGCTTTTTGTCCAAAATATGTTGAAAATTATTAAACAGTGTCTTCATCACTGAATATCATAGAAAAAAAAAGCATTTAAAATCCATATTTGCTGCTTTGCGAGGCATATTTCCTCTTCTCACTGTTGTCTCCAATTGACTTTTCTTGGGTATCCCTTGGTTGGTTAGAACCTTGGGGCTATATTTAGTTGATCACATGGGAACAATCATCTTTTAGGTGGAGACGTGAAGACAAAGATTTAGCAGAATCTGTGGATGGAATGGAGGGGGAGGCCGTTGCTTTTCCTTTTTCTTGCACAGGTTGTGGGATATCAATTTTTAATCTTTTGCTGGCATGCGAGGATTATAGTGGAGAAACAACATGAGAAATTTGAACAATGGGATTAATTGGTGGTGGTAAAGATAATGAAACAATGGGCTAACCACGGTGGTGGGAGACAGACCGGTGGACAATTTCTTGCCAACTTTCATTAGCGGGGACTTCGGGCTGCATTGACACATGTGGAGGAACAAGAATGCTGGGAAAATTCTAAGGAGGTTGAAATGGTGGTATGTCAGTTCGAGGATGCAATATACCATGGCCAACCAAATTGAAAAACCCAACTTGAAACAACTAGTTTAACTCTTGTGGATCAACATCGAAGTGAATAGAAAACCAAGTCCTTCTATGGCCTCTCTTCCAGTTACCTCCGCCTCTATTATTTCAGCCATTACTGCCCCTGCTGAAAAAACTCATCCTGTAGCAATATTTAACCAGTCATGAAAAGTTCTTAATAACCCATACTTGAAACTCTACTTAAAGAAATCAAGAGTTGGCTCTATTATTTACTACATGACGCATGCAATCCATCCATAATTTTTTTTTTTTATTAATTGCCACACAAATAGGGAATTGATAGGGTCTTTGGGAGTATGGAGGGATTGTACTTAGCGTAAAATGATATAATGGAAGGGAAATATTCATGAATATTGTTCAAACAATTAATAAAACAATCAAACTGTGTATACAACTAGCTCCCAAAATATCAATCATCAATTAACTTCCACATCATTTCTTTCATTTCCTCACAAACTTTTCCCTTTTTAAAAAAATGAGTAACAACAGAAAAGGGAGTGAAAAATGTAACTGGGATAATGGGGGGAGTGTATTTTGTGTAAAATGGTATAATGGAAAGGACTCCCATGGATACTGTTTTATCATATATCAAATAATTCCATTTCCAACATCAAAATTTAAACTTCTTCACTGTTTCAAAATTGCCTTGAACACTCTGTTTCCAAAATTCCAGAACTAATATTTCACTTCCAAGCTATTCATTTGCATATAGAAGTTTCATTGCACAGGAATCATTTCATAATATGTTTCCCAATAAACATTCAACAATAATAACATAGCTTGCGCACAACAGGGTCGAGGAGACACAACACCACAATAACAAAAATAAACACAACCAACAATCGAGGAATGTGTTAGCACTGAAAGTTACACTTTGACTGCTAAAGTGAAAGCTCAGTACCCATTAATATGTTTGTAAGGTAAGTTTTAAAATAAGGTGTCAAATGGATAAATCTCATCCCAACAATGTAAATCATGGAAAATTCTAGATGATATGTATCAACAAAAGAGGTGTTGTTTAACTTGGATCAGGGTTTTAAAGAGTAGTGTGGATAGAAGGAAGACTTTAGTGAGAAAAATGAAGTAAGTCTACCATTAGCATCAGGCTTTACAAGTAGACAAATGAAAGAAAAGCTTTAGACACAAGAACTTCTTAAATCAAAGCTTAAAATCTGAGAAAAGTTATAACATCATCACAATCAAACCTCCATTGCAATACAACTATAAAACATCATTTGAAGCATTCAATGACAGTAAATTTCAGAGTGATAGAGAAACAATATGGAAGGAAAGAAACTGATTTATATTAGACAAAAAATCATCAAGTTTGATACATAAAAACCAGAGTTGGCTCTGTTAGATCAATATATCACCAAAAAGAGTCTTACATTAACCATTCGAATCTATAAAATGAGTTCTAATGCCCCTCTTATATCCTAGGCTATGAATGACAGTTGTACAATTCGATCCCCATCCACTAGCATATGATCCCACATCATGAATCTAGGGTGATTACAATTGATCAACAAAAAATAACTGACTGCTAAAGCCTAGGCTTAATGTTGGTAACTACCCCAACATCATTAAATAGGCTTGATGATGTGTCCCTCGACTACATCTTGATTCTTCTTCTTGTTAGGTGTCCCTCCAACTTTAAAATAACCTTCAAGCAGTTGTCCCAGACTCCTCTGGCCATCTGGAAATCACCGATCCTCTTGAAATCTTCAAAATATAAGTTCGCAACATATCCTTTAGCACCAACTGTATCAGCTAGTTTGCAGCGAAGTTCACATCACCTGACTGTATAGAACAGTTCATAGCGCCAGACGCTGCAAACTTTCCTGTAACTGCTTAATGTATCTAGTAGAGCTCCAAAACACCCAAAAAAACCATCTTCAGAGCTAGAGATGCTTGTAGAAACTTCATAATTTGGTGTATGAGTGAAAAACTTAGTCATAGGCATCGTAATTCACCAAAATATTAAAAAATGCAAAGAACAAGCACTGTCCAAAACTGAAACTCTTTAAGACATTTCATATTTTACTTTCTTAGTCTGGAACTCCTTCTTGTGGCAACTTGGGCGAACACATTCAAATTTCTTTTGGCTAGCTCCTCCTTGAAAGGCTGCAACTCCATTTTTAACCCCCTGATCTGACCTTGGTAGGTTATATTATGTCTGTATAGGTTCTTAAGCTTCATGTGAAGAGGTCTAAATCTCTTAGCAATGAACTTGGATTTTACAAGAGTCCCACAATACATATTCATGAGATCATTTAACTTCTTCCTTCCATCTAACTCTTCCCTTTTCAATTTAACAATTTCAGCTCTGGCCTCTCTAAGTTGTCTGATCAACCTTTTAAAGGTAGTGTTCTTGGGAGGAGTAGTTATGTCTATAACCTCAATGTGCTCCTCAAAAACTACAACTTTACCTATACCTTTTCTCTTGATGGGAGCTTCCACTTTGTCTTCTTTTTCAATACTTTCTTTCTTTGCTGATGGCTTGGTGAAAGACCTCCTAACCTTAGCTTCAACTACAATAGATGGTGAAGGGAAAAGTAACCTCCTTCCTTTTGAGCTTGTGGCTCTGGTTGATGGAGTCTCAATTGACTTTGGGGATGGTTTAGGTGAAACCTCCCTTTGTGGAGAGTAATAAGATCCTCCTTCTCCTTCTTGTTCATTTGTTGCTTCATCATTTTTCACAACACCTTTACTTTTCCTCTTCTTTCTTATCTCTATGTGTATAGTAATATCAACCTGAAGAGGGATTTGTACCTTGGATTGTGGAGTAGGAGAAACATTCAATTGAAAGTGTGAAGAAGTAATGGGTTTATCCCAATCAATGTTTCTCTTTTTTAATTCCTCCATCACAAGCATTTTTATCAACCTTGAATGAAAAAATCTTGTATCAACTGCCTTAGACTTAGCCTGGACCATGTCAACCATTTTTCCAATGCTTCTAAACAAATAGAAATGAATATTCATGAGGTCTTTTCCTATGAAGTGCAGTAGAAGTCTTATGTGGTACTGATAAATCCTGTTGAATCTCCCTTCACAGGTAAAATATCTTTGGATTACCCTTATCATCTTATCAAAACCTTCAATCATGTGGCTCATGGGCACTCCTTTTGATAAATTGTCTCCCTGATATTCTGGTTCGAGGAATTCTTTGGAGAAGGTTGCATTTAGATTCATGGATTTGAACCACATTTCACCAATATTAGGTATTTCAGTAGCTTCTACTATTGTCACTTCAGATAACTTAAGTTCTAATGCCCCAATATTGGTTTTGGTTCCATCATAATTCAAAGAAAATTCCCTAGCCACCTCAGGGTGCCCCCTCTGCATTTTCTAATAGAAACTAAAACAACCCACTCTTTGGAAGACTTCCCTGATCATAGGTTCAATAGAAAACAACTACATTTCATAGGGCTCAGTCCTCACAATTCCCCCTCCCTTGTGAGCCTTCTTTTTCCATGGAGTATCCATTGATGTCATATGAAGAAAATCCTACCACCAATTTTAAAGATGCAAGAAGCAAAACAGGGAAAACAAAAGACTAGGGTTTTGATGGATGATATTTCTCAAAGGGATGGTTCTGTATAAGTATTTATGTGTGTATCATCCTATTTGACCTCCAAGATTAAGAAAAGATAGCTGACAGTCAAGGAACTAAAGGGATTCTACACAGAAACATGAAGGTATAAGGAATCAACTTGTTGTAGGAAGGGTCTTTTCCACTACCTCACTATCTTCTTGCAAAACTCACCATGACTTCACCATCAAACAAATTTTAATTTCAGATTAGATAGAATTGAATTTAAAATGGATAAATTGATGAAAAATGGGCTGGTAAAAGGTTCTGGGATAGGGGACTAGCAGTGCCAAGTTGCTGCACAGAGTTTTCAACGCTATAACATAGGGTTCACATCAGTTTTCGTAGCATAAGCAGAAACAAATAAATATGAGATAGGAAAGGTAGCCTAAAAAAAAATATTTGTTTAAGGTTTTGATAAACAAGGCACATAGATCATGCAATTGTCTGAGAATGTGACAACAAGGTAAGGGGGAAAGTTGGTAGTGCGAATCACCAGTTTGCAGTGTCTAAGAGAAGAAATGACAAATGAATCCTTTCCTGTGCTTCAAATGAGCTAAAAATACTCATGAAGTACCTGGTGGTTGTGACTTGAAGACTGATCTCCTTGAGCCTGAAAAAATTCGTTTGCAGATAGTCTAACCTCCAACTCGCCTTCTCCAGCCAGTTTGCAACAATTTTTGTAGCGCATGTATGAAAGCACCCTGGTTTGCAGCACCGATCTAGAATTTATTTGAAAACTTAGAGAAAACAATTAGAAACTTTTATGATGAAATCCCAGGAAATATTTTAAAAATATAAGTGTTGAAAACAAGGAGATCTTTGCTAAAAAGACTCATGAGCGTGGTTTTCCTGAGTTTGTACGTTAAGGCTCTAAAGTACACTGTCAAGGAATCCGAAAAGAAAGAGAGGGCTAAGGATAAAAGGTAGATTACATGAAAGGGCTATGGATGATTCCTTAACTGTCTCTGTCTAGTTTCCTATTTTTCCTGGATACTAATGTCTCTTTCAATTACTGCCCACGAACGTTCTAACTCAACCTGGTTATTTGCTGTCTATAGGATGGTGTTAAATAAATTTAAATCAATTCTCATTTGATCCGATAGTCCAGGTTCGATATTAGGTTGTCGTGTAACTGGAACAATCATGAGGGAAGGAGACTGAAAGGAGAGATATTGTGTTTTCTTTAAAGGTTCGCTATTTCTGTTTCAAAACATATAAGAAGAACTCCAAAAACCTTGAATTAATAGTATGATGAAACCAAAGGCCGTTTCTGGTATCCGAGTTAAATTTTGAAAAGGGAAAGTGCATGAAATTGAAAAGAAAACATACAACTGCTGAAAAAAGTGAGGCATCAATTGAAGAGGAATCTCACTTTGTGACAGAAGAAGAAAAATAGTTAGGAAGAAGTCTTAATGAAGCATACGATATTGAAATCTAAAACATTTGCAGGTCTTGTATCTGCTGATAGATAATACAGAGGAAAGGCTGTAAATGATTAAATTGCAAGAATAATTAATTACCGCAGTAGAGGTTGTACTAAATTGTAGTTAAGAATTCATTAAAAAGATATATGAAAAATATAAAACAACAGAGAAACAAAAAACTCAAACTCGACCAGATATGGAATCTTCAATCTGAATTCATATTAATTAAAAAAATATTTACCAATTCTTCTTTACAATGTGTCCAGAAAAACCTTTTCTCAGTATCCTGAAATCATATTTATACCAGACCCCTGATGATTGTTGGTTGGTGATCTCCTAACTCCTAGGGTAAAACAATTACAAGAATTGCAAACTCCAACAGTTTGCATGATTATCACTTATTTTCCTATCATCTTGATAATATAATTTTTCAAAATGATACTTCATTTTTTTACTAAAGTATCTCCTTCTTTTGACCTGATACATTCAATACATTTTTCAAGAAAATGTACGAAATTTATGGGAGACTCTGGTAGATCCTTTGCTTCAAATAAAAATAATTTTCTCTGAGTTTTTGGAAGCTGATCTTCAATTTCCTTACCATCAAACTTGATTGATTGAAATTTCAAGTTTGGTTTCACTAGCCACTTGTCTATTAGGGTAACATCCATTTCCTTTAATTGTGAAATTTCCAACTGAATTTCATTCAAACCCTCTTTGAAATTCAACTAGTGTCTTACAATGTTTATCTGTCCTAATTGCCCAGTGAAATTGTCTCTTCCAATACCTAATGAATCCTTGTCTAATAAATCAAAGATTCTTTAACAATCATCTTTGATTTCTTTGACAATTTTCTTATATTCTGCTATGTTGTTTTCCCATACCTTGAGCATGATATCGCCTCTAATCTGCTCTGTGACAGAAAGCTTTAGAATTTTCGATACTTCTTCATTTTAAAAACATACAACTACCTTTTGGAAAGTGGCCCTTGCTGCTTTAGCTTTTTTTTCTTTAAAAATATTTTTATCAAAAGCATTGCTTGTTTCCTGAAAATAATTATGAATAATCTCCACTTGGGAGATTACTTTCTGTTGCTCAGCGTCTATCTTCACATGTATTTCCAGTGATTGGTCCTGAAAAACTTTTAGGTCTATAACTTGTCCTTTAATTGATATCAATTTAGCCTGTAGTTGTCTTACCAATTCTTCTTGCCGAATAACTTGTATTTGGCTAGTCTGTATTTTCTCGTTCATCTCGTCTAGACTTGTCTTAAGCGATTGAATTTCTTGCTTGTTAGCAGATCTTGCCTACTCTAGACCTTTATTTATTTCTTCTTTGATATTTTTCTTGGTATCTTTTAGTTGATCTTGCAACTGGGTTATCCCGCAGTTACTCTATTCCAACCTTGCTCTCATATTGCTAACAGTGAAAAGATTTGTTGTTGCCAACACTCCCATGGAGCCCACCACCTCTGTAGTGAAATATCCCTCTTCCAATTTTTTCCCATCCACCAACACTCTATGTTTCTTTACCATACCACCTTCTCTCATATACATCTCTTGTTTTAATACAACCTTCCTCTTTTTACTGAAGAAGTAATAAGAGGGAGGAATTTCTTCTCTGGAGATAGGGTCGAGGTCGCTAGAATAGATGACTCCTACTTGAGGGAAACCAAAAGTAGATTGTAAAGGGGTCAAGGAAGTGATGGGATTACCCAACTCTGTGGATTTTGTTTCCCATGTTTTCTTGGGAGTATCAATATGAATGGTAGATGATGAAGGGGGGTAGATTGACTGGACTTGGGAGGTGTCTCAGAACCTTTTTCTGCTTCTGCTCCTGGATTCTTTGTCTATGGGACTTATTTGTTTTGTGAAGATCCTTCGACCTCCTGTGGGTTTTCCTTGGTGTCTGCTTTATTCTATTCTTTCTGTCCGAATCCTGGGGGAATGTTTTCTTGTTCTAGAGGAGATGTTATTGCTTCGCCCTGCAATACCTTGGGCAAACCACTTCGCTTGTGTCTCTAGACATATAGGATATTGGTTTGGAAATCGGATGATAACGTTTGTACCCTGTCTAACACTTCCTCAGAGGTTTTGACCCCTTTGAAAATGTCATCGCGAAGGGATTCCTCATGTTCAAAAGATTTCATGCCACAATGAGCCACGTGGCTTCCCACTGTTTGATAAGGGTCATGCTTCCTATGTTCGGGATTCACCAATTTGACCTCCTCTAGAGATGCAACTTCAACCTTGGAATGAACCAGGTTAAGTAGCAAAAACCTTCCAATCTGTATGGGAAATACTGGCCAAAACTTATTTTGAGTTGTCTTCAGTTCTATTCCAATACTGCCTGTTATTATCTGATGAGCTACCTCCCTACACACCAGCCTGTCAGGGAGGAATTTGGGAAGTGCATGAGGAGGGATAGAACATCTGAAAACCCTAATATAGGAGAAATTATCCTCAATAAACCAATCAGGAACTACCTTGAGATTTCCTATGACCGACTCTAAAATACAGGGGGGTGCACATCCATACAATATCTCATGCACTGGTATCACCATGAAATGACAAATTTCGTAAAAAGAATCTTTAACATTTTCTTCCCACAACTTAGAATGATATTCATGAATTGGTTAAGTGCAGGTTGGGTTCCAACTCCAATTCATCAAAGGGAAAGGAGTCGTGAAACATATAGCGTCCATGATATATGCCGACATGTAAAAGGCTACTGGTCGGCCATTGGATCTCACGGTTTGATACTCCATAACCTCCTTAGCTAGGTTATCTGATAGAATTTTGTTCCAGTTGAAGCTATAGCCTTCAACTCTTCATGTAAAAGGGGCACCCATTATGTAGGGAAATGGGTAGGACTTTTCTTCCCGAAAAGTCTACATAACATCATAGCCACATAAACCATGTACTCATTCAAAGAGGCTGTGGCATAAACGTTATGGGTATCAACCCTAAATTTTGGTGGGTGTCTCCACCAGTCTTTGATTATGCCGAGATATGTTTGGTCTGCTTCTGTGCATTCTTTCCTTTGAAATTCACTTACAAAATCTTTATTATAAACATGTTTAGAATTGGGAGATAGTTTGTACATTACTTGTATATGCTCCGGTCTGAAAGAGCCGATGACGACCCCTTGGCTGTCTAGAATGCTTCTAGTTTGCATGTCTATCCTCTCCAAAGACCAACTGATCATGTCGTTGTATGTCATGAGTCGTGGGCGCATGGCTACTTTATGAAGTTCAGACTCTGCTATGTTCCGGAGTTTGTTTTCGGAATCATCGGGAAAATTCTTGATTTCGTAGTCTAGGGTTTCAAAAATTTGCCTCCATGATTTGATGGAATCAATGGCATGAGGTGTAGTATCAGACACGACATATCCTTCTGGGCTTGAACTTTCAACTTCTTCTTCAATTTTCTTGGGTGATTTCTAGGTGCCATAATGTTCGTGTTTAGAATTAATTTTTGTCGTAGAGAGAAATGCGTCAGTTTGTTGAATGCAATTCACTTCTGAGTCTAAACAATAAGAATGAAAATTTGAAGAAACCAAACCTTTATTAACCTTTAATTGTTCTTACGACGGACGTACTGAAACAAGTGATAAAACTTTAATGTTTTATTGGGGGAGATATGCCCAGATATATGCAGTTAAGTAAAAAATATCTCTATTCGCCTGTTACAGATATTAACGTATAGACGATTTCAAAAATGGAGTTTTGAAAGGACTGCTTTCACCAAATCCTGAAATGAAAAATGCGAAAAGTCATTTTAATCTTTAATGATCTCATTTTAAACTAACTTAAATTCATTTTAAAATTTGTTAAAGAATTCGTGATTTCGTATTTCGGAATTTCGGGGATCCTGTACCCATGAGATATGTCATGAGAAAACCTCGAATCGAGAAATCACGATGGGATTAGTTTGTACGCTGATTACTTGTATTAATGCTTTAATCAATTAAGATTAGTAATAAAATTCTTCTTTTCGGAAAATCGGGGAACGAGATTTCAAGGGCTGATGCTTTGACAACACTTTGATACAAGGAAACCCAAATCGTGAAAGATTAATGAATTGTTGATCATGTTTAAGAGTTTAATTAATCACGATTACAGGATACTTTTTGAGACGCGTGTTGGGACTTATAACACCTACTTCTTCCTTTTTATTATTACTTTAATATAAAGCCTTTTCGGGATTTCGGCACCGGGAGTGTGGAGTTGTTAGTTAGGAAAACATGCTTTGTGAGAGGCCGAATACCGAAACCCAAAAAATCGAAATACTTTTGACTCTTTTTTATGACTAAGGGCGGCTCCATGACTAGAAAAAAGAAAAGCTTCAGGTTTAAAGGGATGCAAAATTAAACTTCGTATCAACATTAGGCTCCATCTAGGGATCTTGTTTCCTTGTGGGAAGAGAAGAACATGTAGACCAAGTGCCTTCACTAGGTAAATGGGGTCAATAATTCAACTTTGTGAAAAGGACCATGAGGGAAATTGAGACAAGACTTGAGGATCTCTGCATTTGATTTTGAAAATTCTTCAAAAATAAAACATCCGATTTTCTCGAGTTAGGTTCTCAAGAGATTTCCTTTTCTGAAACTGACCTTAGATCTGTATAAGATAATCAAAACCAAATTAACCATTCTACCAGGTTTCATATGATACTGTTTGCATCAAGGTAAAGTAAACTTAAAGGTGTCAGATTAGGGGATCCTAGAAACCTATAATGTGAATCCAGCTGAAAGAAGAAAAGTTACCAGAGCGTCTTGCAATTCATGTATAACAACCTTATCATATATAAAGATATTGCTTCACTACCAATGAGCCTGTTCAGTACCTCGGTGAAGTTATCAAACTTCCCATATTGAATTTCCTTTCACCTCTTCATTTTTTTTTTAAGGCATTTAAATGCTGAGATGAGGGCAATCAATATAATGAATTTCCTTTCTTCATCTCTTTGGACTAGATGGGGGAAATCAATATAATGAATTTCCTTTCACCATCTATCTGTGTATATTTTCTTTTAATATGAAGTGGGGGCAATCAATAAGTATGTAATATACTCGGGAAGGTATCTGCTTGAAATTTTTTAAGAAAAGAGGCCTGTCAACTCACTTAAATAGCTCTGGGCCAATCTTCTCTCTTGCCTTCAAACATCATTGACTTCAAGGAAATTCTTGAGGGAAACTTATTGACATCCTTTTAAAAGAATTTCCTTGAGCAAAACCAATCAATTTATTCTTGTTAGGAAGGCTAATAAGGTTAGGATTAACCTAGACATACTTCTGGTTCAACTAAAGTTAAAGAACTATAAACTCAACCTATTCTCGTTTTTGAAGGTTTGTTTGAGAATTTTCAGAGCCAAAGTGAGACCTTTCTTTTCTCAAAGAACTTATGATAAACATTCAGGGTCAGACGGGAAGCGGACTTTACTGTGCTTGGTGGTAAAGTAAAGGGCTTCAGAAAGACTACTACACACATGACCGTTTTTAAGATTTTATTAGTTAGACTTTAAAACTTTTCCTTAAGTCCCCCCTTTCTTCTTCTTTTTTTTTTGAAAATTTCAGTGATAGCATCGACATCGACTGGACTAATAATTTATCCATTTGTATCTCTCAGGGTAATTTAGCTTGAATTTCCAGAGCAGAATCTCATACCTTGGTAACTCCTAGTCTGCTGGCCAAAAGGTTGTTAAT
>SNQJ01S0099654.1:18257-30990 GCA_010110895.2 Picea sitchensis
ATTGTTTTATGTATTCATTTGTAGACAGTCAAGAAGATGAATTTGCAAATCAACTTGTTGAAGAGAAGGTTGATGTTCCAAGATTTTCCTTGTTAGATGACATTGAAAATGTTGTTGATTTGCCTATATATGATGAGTATGATGATGATTATGATGTTGAATTCATATAACAACCAACTGCATGTTCTCTATCAGAAAATGTTCCTTTTCAGCAGTATAATGAGAGCAATCAGCCTACATATCACAGTTATAAAGAAGCAAGTATTGAATCAGCTGAAGGAAATTCTTTACCTTTATGATTTTTTTCATTTAAATTGTTGAAAGAAAATTCTAAGATCATCACTGAAGAAAAGGAAAGTGTGTTGATGCCAAATCACACTGATTCACTGGAACAAATTGACAAGAAATTGCAACAATATTCTCATGTGTTTGATGACCCTGTAACTTGTTATGTAGAAGGTCTTGTTAGTTCAAAATTGCAGCCATTGGTCGAACATGAATCTGAAAATGAGTGTGTTCAGCAATCCAAAGAAATTGAAAAATGTGCATATGACAATAGTGAAGAAAATGAAGAAGGTTTTGAATCAGGTGAAAGAACCTTGCCATTGTGTTTTGCTTCTTTCAAATTGCTGAAGAAAAATGTTTTTAATGTTTCAAATCAGAAATCCTCCAAGAATGATGTTGAATATGAAGAAAGAAGTGGACTTACAAATGAAAACTATCTTCCATTATGTTTTTCTTCCTTTGAATTGTTGAAAGTAAATCATGAGATAACAGAGGAAGCATGGAAGTCTGAATGCATTCATAGTGACACAGTTTTACATGAGAAAATTGTTATCAGTGAGGAAGACCAACAACCTTTTCATGCATTTAATGACCATGTTGTTGATTACATGGAAGGTTATTTCAGTTTAGATTTGTAGCCTGTCCTCAACTACCATCTTGGAAATAAAGACGATGGTCAATCAACGTTAGTGTTAGATATGGATTACTTTCCACCAGGGGTTTCATTTCAACCAACACTATCTTTTGATTCATAAGATTGTTATTTCCAGCAGTCTCAACATATTTTTCATCCTCTTGGTGGCAATCAACAGGTTAAATCACATGAAAACAAGAATGCAGTGGAAGGGGTGAAACATGATTGTTGTTTTGTGCATGTTTTAGAAGATCCATTTGCAGTTTTGTTGGAGGCAGTAAACAGTCCCAATGTTTTTAATTTTTTGAGATTTGAATTTATAGGTAAATTCTTAAATGAATTATCAGTTAACAGGCTTTGGAGCAAGCATGTGAAAATAAAAAAACAGTGGATAAAATTCTTACATGGTTTCATTGGAATTATGATTTCACTTGATTGGTAGTTCATTTCAACAGTTAGGGTAGGCAGGTGTGAATAAGCTTGTTGGTCAAGCATTTTTCAGTTTGGATTTTTAGTAGTGTGTACAACCATATTTTAGCGGTGTATTCAGTGTTTGGTCTCCATTTGAAAGCAATGTCCAGACTTTGTTTTTCAATGGACACTGGTGACAGGTCAGAGCAAGGTACACACACCTATTTTGGGAGCATCCCAATGGATAAAGCATCGAGTCTACGAGTTCTTTGCTACCTCACTAGGAGGATAACATCCCCATTGGAGCCAATGTTATAACATGCTAATTTGCATTAATTTTTCCAAAGCATCTTGTCCTTGTGCTATATTTCCACTCAAATTTTTAAACTTTTTCACAGCTTCGTCAAGCTCCCATTACCGAAATCCTTCACTTGACTGATCATCCAAAATAGTCTTGTCCTCCATAAGTCAAAAATTGGCAAACATCCCAAACCTATATCTAGCCTTAATGCTTTTCTAAATCCCTCAGTTCCACCACTTCATTCATTTTTACCCTTATTATCATATTCCCGTTGAAAATTAAAATATTCCTTTTATAAATATTAAGCACCCTTATCCTATCCACAAAGTCATGTGATAAGCCTCATATGCCCAAAGTCCTTAGAAAATGGAAAAAGGGTTTATTATTATTAATAAAAATATTTTTATATTAAAATATTCATATTAATATTTAATCCAATATTTAATTCATGAGCACGAATCTTAATTTTTAACATTGAAAAGTGAAAGAGTTGATAGAGGGTGCATATACATTTCAGTGGTTGAAAGTAAATGGAGGTTAATTTTGGAAAGAAGGCTGAAATTTAACCCCTAGTTTTTTGTTGGAGACGTGTTCTTACATGATGCATTTCAGGGGTAAAAGTGGTGTGGGCTAAAACCACTCCTCCCAAGATCGAAATACTATGGAAAACATTTAATATATGATTTGTTTTCATAAACAAATCATGGAATTTCCAACAAATAAGATTCTTCCTCACGGTGGAAAATTTTCACAAAGGTAAAAATTAAAGAGATTAATGTTTATTTCCATGGAAAAGAATTGAATGGGAATATGCACGTGAAAGGAAGATTTCGATAATTGTTTATCCAAAGTTTTTATAGAAGTAAAACAAGAGGATTAAAAATGTTTTACCAAAGATGGTAACCAATACATCGTTTTCAAAACCATGGGAAACAAACCAGTAAATAGTTTTCACACTGATATGGCAAATTGGGAAAAACAAGACATGGTTTTCAAAACCACAGGAAGAAATCAATAAATGGTTATTCAAAATGATGGGCTTGAATTAAAATATGGAAATTTGATTCTATGGGATAAAAAATATTTCAGAATTATTTTTATTCAAATATATTATTCCCAAATATTTAAGGAGAATATGGATAAATGAAATTAGATTTGAAAGAGTACAAGTGACATTTCAAAGAGAATAAAGAAGAGGAAGGAAGTGAAGCGTCAGAGGAATCGAAAACTGGATCATAAAACATTTTCATGTTAATCATTGTAGTCGATTCTCATACCAAAACTGTCATTTGTAATCATTATAATCAGTTTTAGAAGATGAAACGTTTTAGTTCAACTATTGTAATCGGTTTCTAACTAAAGGAACTCGAATTGTATAAGTATTAGAAGCTCCAAATGTATTAATGTTGGCAGAAGTGCAAGGGCACAATTCTAGTTGTTCTGAACTCAATTGTAATTTGCTGAAGCTGAATAAAATACATATGCAGAAGTCTTTGAAGTCTTCATGAAAAGATTATAATGGTGGTGATATGAGTTTTTTCTTTTGTCTTTGTATGTATTTCCTGTGTTTCTGATTCCATTAGCATTGTCTTTTGTTTAAATTGGATAGTTTAAAGGCCCATAATTCATCTTATGATTCTCTTGGATTAAGAAATTTAAATTGTGTAAGTTTCTTCATAACTAATTCATAATTTGTTTCACTAATGCTCTGATGTAGTTACTTGTTTTCTCCTTTCTTCTTACACTCTAAAAATTATAAATTATAACTCAGATTCATCACCTCATTTAGACTTTATTCTCTGGAGAGTTCTACTGACCAGACAATGTTCCTATTCTTTTTCGTAAATTCAACTCCATAGCCCTAAGTGTCCTCCCCCTTCCTTGCCAAAAAATTTATAAAAACCCCCCAAAAACAAACTAAACCTAGCCATTGATTGCCAAAAAAACACCAAGTGACATGAGAGAGCCCTCTATGAGCTGAGGAGGCTAGTACCCAACTCTAAAGTTTGTTTGTAGGTTAGCTTTGTTTTTTTTTTTAGCAACTGAACAAATTTACAGAGTGCTAACACTTAGATTTGAAAGTGTTCTTCCATACATCATTTGGTTCGATGGGAACCTAATGGTAGACAAAATTTAGGTCAATATTGTTGAAGAACATTTCCCCCTTGAGCTTCTCAAGAAGTTCATCAATTATGGGAATTGGGTACCGGTTCCTGATTGTGATTATTTTAATGCTCTGTAATCAATGCAGAGCCACCAAGTATCGTATTTATTTTGCACCAGTACAATAGAGATTTTGCAAGGGGAGGAGTTGTGTATGATGTGCCTCTTTTGAAGAAACTCTTGGATATGACACTTGATTTCATCATTTTCCATCAGTGAGTGATGATAAACTATTCCATTAGGCATAGGTGCACTGGGGGTTATATCAATTGGATGTTTGACTTGGTAGTACATCGATACCCCGGTGGGTGAGGAAAAGATGTGTTGGTCCTTGACCAAGTTTTGAGGATTCTTGGTCATGTTTGACCGGATTTTTGGACTTCGATAGGCTGTCAAAGGTGGAGCTCAAGATGAAGCAGATATCGTGGGATCTTGGCCCCTTTTAGGGCCCTTTTTGGGACTTGGGATTATGTAATGGGTATGGGGATGTCGGCCCATGGGTTTACCCATGTTTAGGACTATTTTGTATGTATAAATAGAAGGCTAGGAAATGTAAGAAGTAGTTGTTCCAAGTTGGCTAAGTGCTAGAGTTGGATCTATATGATCAAGAGTTATAAGTGCTTTGGTGCATATTGTGTGAGACTTAAAGAGCTAAGTGCAATTCATTGTAAGAGACTATGGAAGGTTGTGTTCTTAGATCTACTCAGGGAAGGAGGATCTAGCGAGCTGCATAGATCTCATGTCCTCTGCGGAGTATGATTTATGAGGCTCTGTGCATGTAACCTATTGAATAAGTTAATAAAGAAGACAAAGAGTTGGTGGACACAGCCCCATGGTGGGGGTGAACCATGTACATGTTGTGTTTCTCTTCTTTGTGCAATCTGTTGATGTGCTTAGTGCTTTAATATGGATGAATGATCTGTCGATGATAAGTGCTTAACAATATGGATGGATGTTATATCTAACTGATATACATGTGCTTAGTGTTGAATCTATTAATATCTGACCTGTTTCATCATACTAAGTGTTGTTAGATGTTAGATCTAGTTGAATATTGTGTTGTATTGTAATTAGGGTTTAACAACATTGTAATTAAGAACTGAATATTGATAAATATAACTGTTGAGTTCTCTTTTAAGTGATTAGAATCACATATTTGTGTCCCAGCTAAGGTTGCAGACACTAGATTCCTGTAACCACCCCTGCCTCTACCTCGGGTGAAACTTCATCTACTTCGCAGGTGTTTCAGAAAGGGATGGTAGTTAGGGTTTTGTTGGTGCGTTGTTGTAGCGTTGAACCCTGGGTCTGCCCCTATGCCAACAAATGGTTCCGTTGTCGGGACTTGAAACTGTGATTGTTGGGAACTGAGGAAAAAAAATCTTTATGCAAAGATCTAACCGGAGATTGTGAAAGCTCTGTGCATATACCTGTCACTCTAGTGCACAATATTCTACATGATTTGTGAAGCTCTGTGCTAAAGAAAGAAGTCTGATCTGAAGAAAAGAGGTAAGATCTGAATGCTTTGTTCTCTGATAAAGGTAAGAACAATGAAAAATTTTAAGATCTGGAAGCTTTGTGCTCTGCTGAAGATAAGATTAGTGAAAAATTTTGTTTCTAAAGTATGGATATAGGTATGTTTGATAAGATGTATCCTATCTTGAAAACTAGGGCACTGATAGAAGAAAGAAGATTTGATATGAGTAGATCTGATAAGAATAATGAAAGATATGTTATACCTATGCATAGAAAGAATGTTTGGACTAACAAATGGATGCAGGATCCTAGAAATATATTTTTGCAGGTTAACTACCATGATCCTAGCGTGCAATATAGGAAAAGTTGGAGATCATTTAAAAGAAAGAGAGGATTAACCCTTTGTTACAGTTGCAGAAGACCGGGACATCTGGCTAAGGAATTCCTTGGAAAGAGACCTAGTTTCCTCTGTTGCAAAGCTCTATTCCATGAAGTATTGGATTTCCCTAGAATGATTGCTAAGATCAAAATAATGAATATGAACCAAGAAAACCCTAAGGCAGATCCAGAAATTGAGATTATGACAGAACCCCAGAAAGGATCAGAGAAAGTATTACTACAGATGCAAGAAACCCTGAATGACCATAAACATGTCTATTTATCAGAGGTATTTAAAGAAAAAGAGTACACTGAAGAAAGAATAGGAGACTATGGCATTGACTATGTTATGGATGAGGAAACACAGGTGAATATCATGATCGAAATAACTTGGGAAATTCTAGGAAATCCTGTTATGATTAATTCATTGGGAGGAATAGGATTATTCATAGGAAAGCTAATAACCCTATGTGGAAGACTTACCAGGATATCTAAGAGTTCTCATGGAACTTTGACAGAGGAAGAATTTGAAGTTGTTAAGTTTATTGAGAACACTCCATTTTATTTGTTATTAGGAAAACTGTGGATTGAAAAAGATCAAGATAGAAGAAAAGAAGAAGAACTATTAGAACAAAAGAAGAAAGAGTTAAAAGATTTCATGACTAGGATGATTGCACACATGATTGAAGAACAGGAGAACCAGGTGAAGTTATTTCAAACCAGATATTTGGATGTCAAATTTGGAAGAACATTAGAAGACATGCAAAAGACTGAAGTACCTAGTCCAGATACAGATGAAGTATTGCCCCTAATTTCCACAAAATAACCTCAACAATGCGAAGTTACTCTGTCGAAAGAAGATAAGAACCAGAATGGAAAAAATAATTCTAAGATGAAGCTCACTGGAAAGAAGGCTAAAAAACTAAGTAAGAAGAGAGTTAAGATTGAAAAGTTACCTAAGGTTCCTGAGGGAACTTTGCGAAGGGAAATTTGCAAAATTGGAGCTTCGTCGGAATATCAGAACAACGCCACATGGCACTTCTCCATGGTAAATAAATACAACCGTTAGAGACAGTATAACCATTCGACTGATGGCCTGAACAAGTAGAAATGCATTTATGGTCAGAAAGTTTTCCACCGGACCATTGGGACCGTGCCACAATGGACAGAACTGAGTTAATGAAGGATTCTTGCCTATTTTAAGAGATCCATTATCGAGTTATCTTCCATAGAAGAATAACCTCACATGACTCCGAACACCTTACCTTACAGATATTTCGACCTCTGATGATTTTTGGGTAGATCGACATTTCATCTACCTTACTGCGTGAGCTGACGAACATAAGGAGTAGTTGCAATTGTACTATAAGCTCATGGAAGAGGATATTGAGAAGATCACTAAGGACTGGTTGATATACCTCCTTATTCCAGTAGACCCTGCAGAGATGTCCAAACCTGACAGCCCAGAAATTGTGCATGATACACCCAGACCCAGTAAAACGAAGAAGACCAAAGAAGTACAAGAATTAAGAAGTTCCTCAAGAAAGACAGCTTTAGTACCACCTGATTGAGGGGGTGATGATGAAGCAGAATAAATAAATGGTACAGGATCTCAATAGAAGAAAGGTGAAGTAACACCGCTGAGAGATGATATTGGTCCCCTGAAGAAGAGGAAGTCTTCTCCCCTGAAACCTTCTTCCCAGAAGAAATCAAGAGCCACCATGACCAAGATGAAGACAATACTTACTACTGATGACTTCGACTTCATCATAACTGCCCTCGATGATGCTTCACTGGAAACCATGGAGAAACAAGAAGCTAAGCAGGAGGAAATGTATGATAGACTTAATGTCAAGTTTTGAGGGGTACAACAGGCCCTTCAGTCTAGCCATGTAGTGTCCACTGCGCCCCTGTCATCAGGAGAACCAGAGTTAGGGGATGAGCCATCCCAACTCCACCGATTAGATGATGTAGTCGAAGCTCGTCTTCGTCACGCACAATAAGAACTAGAACAAGCTACCCAGACCTTGAAGCAAGTACAAGGAGATATTGTAGAACAATGTAGAATTGCAGAAAAGGAGAAGGTTTCTCTCTAGGACAAGTTTGAAGCGGAGAAAGAATAGATGCAACAAGAAAAAGAATGGTTGCTCGTAGAGCAACTCAAAGTAAAAGAAGAATTAAATAGATCCCTCCACTCTGTGACAAGCTTAGAGCTATAGGTTGAAGACCGAGTCACACACCGAGTAGAGCATCTCGTAGAAGTTGTCCAACAGCTACAACAACAAATAATAGATTCAGAGCTCCACACTGTACCTGGCCCCCCACAGGATGTAAGGGACCAAAGGGAAGAAACTGCTCAAAGTGTAGTTGAAAGAATAAAATTCCTTGCCCTAGAATGCAAGAAATTGAATGATCGCAATGCCCAAACGTATGAAAAACTCACTAAAGATCTATAATTGAAGGCACTGGAGTCACAAATCCAGGAAGCGAAGTATCAAGCAGAGACAATACAAGCTCAATTGAATCCCCTGTCAGCTGTGGAAAGAATGAAGCAATCCCAAGAGCAGTGCACTGTCCAGCAGCAGGTCCATACTATTCAGAGCAGATTTATGGAAGTAACTCAGAGGATCCAACCTGTACAAGATGAGGCTTACCAACTGTTCACAGAAATCGAAGGTTGAGGAGCGGAACTGGAGCAAGTTGTCACTGCAGCTGAACAACACCTCAAAGGACCTGTCAATGAAGTAGTCATACAAGAGTTCACTAAAAAAGAGGTTGTAGCACAACAACAAGTCGAAGAAACTCGAACCAAGATCGAGGCTTTTGAAGCAAGACTAGCCAGATCAGAGTGACTCGGGATGAGTCACAGGTGAGTGTTGGGGGCTTATTGGCCCTTGACCAAGTTTTGAGTATTCTTGGTCATGTTTGATCGGATTTTAGGACTTCGATAGGATATTGAAGGTGAAGCGCAATATGAAGCAGAGATTGCGGGATCTCGGCCCCTTTTAGGGCCCTTTTTGTGACTATGGATTATGTAACGGGTATGGGGATGTCGGCCCATGGGTTTACCCATGTTTAGGCCTATTTTATATGTATAAATAGAAGTCTAGGCAATGTAAGAAGTAGTTGTTGCAAGTTGGCTAAGATCTAGAGTTGGATCTGTGTGATCAAGAGTTGTAAGTGCTTTGGTGCATACTGTGTGAGACTTACAGAGATAAGTACAAGTCATTGTAAGAGATTATGGAAGGCTGCATGCTTAGATCTACTCAGGGAAGGAGGATCTAGTGAGCTACACAGATCTCCTATCCTCTTCGGAGTAGGGTTTTTGAGGCTCTGTGCATGTAACCTATTGAATAAGCTAATAAATTAGACAAAGAGTTGGTGGACGTAGCCCCAGGGTGGGGGTGAACCACGTACATGTTGTGTTGCTCTGCTTTGTGCGATGTGTTGATGTGATTATATGTTAATGTGCTTAGTTATTTGATATGGATGAATGGTCTGTTGATGCTAAGTGATTAAAAATATGGATGGATGTTAGGTCTGACTGATATACATGTTCTTAGTGCTGAATCTGTTAAGATATGATATGTTTCGTCGTGCTAAGTGTTGTTAGATGCTATATATGGTTGAATACTGCGGTGTACTGTAATTAGGGTTTAATTGCATTGTAACTAAGAACTGAATATTGATAAATATAACTGTTGAGTGCTTTGTTAAGTTATTAGAGTCACAGATATGTGTCCCAGCTAAGGTTGTAGACACTGGAGTCCTGCAACCGCCTCTGCCTCTACCTCAAATGAGACTTCATCTTCTTTGAAGGTGTTGTCAAAAGGGTCTGTAGTTAGGGTTTTTTTGGTGCGTTGTTGTAGCGTTGAACCCTGGGTCTACCCCTGTGCCAACAAGATGCCTCTGTAGTCTTCCATGATCTCGTCCACTTGCTTCTACTTCAAATAGAGGCTTTGTGTAGAGGCCACAGTTGTGGCAGTGACCTTCTTATTACTCTGAGCATGAATCACAAAGAAGATGAAGTTTCTGGTCTTTGAAATGACCTTACTACATTTCTTAACAGAGATTAAAGAAATAATGGTAGGTGGCGCTACCTTTGGTATATTGTACAATTGTCTACCCAAAGTAATAATAACACTTCGGGGTATAGAATCATACACAACATGTCACTTCCACAAATATGGTTTTCCTAAAATAACATCACAAAATTCAAGATGAGAAATATCACACAATACCTCTTCTTTGAATAGATTGATGCCATATGTTAGACGACACTGTTGGCTGACACAAAAATATCTTCCTTGGCGAAGCCAACCGATGGTGTAGGGTTGCGGGTGTCATGTCGTTGGAAGGTCCTGTTGCTTGATGACCTCTCTTGATATCATGTTCTTATGACTTCCTCTATCGATAATGAAATGAAGTGGATCCCCCTTTACCCACATCTGTGAGTGAAAGAGGCATTCCCCTTCCTCTAGTTCTTCTGGTTCGCTTGGATGGACTTTGGTTGTAGTGACAGTGACACTGGGTTCAACATTGCTAATATTATTTCCTCCTTCTAGATTTGAGTCAGAGTTGGAATCTGCCTCTATCTTGGAAGCTTTCTGCTCGACCACCAGTGACTTCTTGGAGCGACATTCTTTGGTGTTGTGCCAAGGTATTTTATGGTATTCACACCATTTTCTCATGTCCTTATTCAACTTCTCATTACCCTTCTTGTGTTGCAGCTTGGATTGGTTATCCTAAGAGTGGCCATATTTTCTTTGTCCCTTATTTTATGGGTTGGGGCCACCTTTTCCATACTTCGACTGTGAGGAGTTTGTAGATCCAAACTCTTTCCTCTTCTACTTAAATTTCTGCTCGATCTTGACAACATATCTATAATCCATACCCAATGATGTGATGTACATAAAATCCATTTATTTTTGAATGTATCTATGCAGAAAACCATGGTATTTGAGCACCACATGTTGCTTAGAGTCTTTGATACCCAATTTGGTGCCCAGGGCATGGCAAATATTGGTGAAATCTAGTATTGTATGGTCCCTTTCCTGATGTATGGCGATCCATCTTGTGTACTAGTCCTCGTAGATTCCAACAGGGTAGTACTATTCTTTAAAGGCATCCCTGAAGGAATCTTGTTGAGATCCACTTTTTTCATGTTTTCCACTATACAAAAACATTCATTATTATATATTTTCTTGCATTACGTTGTCAATACATACCATAAACCCTAATTAAACACCATCATTTGTCATTGTATCGAGTGTGGTTAATACATCATATTTTCTATGTTTTTAGTGGTTAAGAGATGATTGTATCATGGTTTACTGATGACAGTTTGTGAAGTGTGATTCTTGTACTAGCACAATCAGTATTCTTGTACCATAATAACAGTTAAACATTTATGCACCAATATTTTCATTTTGGTACCCATCATTGTTTAGCATATTTGTGCACTTTGAGAAAAAAATAAGAAACATGGGTTTCCCCGACAACGACGCCAAAAATGTTGGGTAAAATATATGCATTAATTTATCAACATTAAATTATCATCTAGGATTTCGTAAACTTAGAGATGCAAGCACAAGAAATTAAATATTGGAGCTAGTCTATCCTAATCTAAAGTCGACAAACACACTTCAAAATGAATGAAAGAAGAACTAGAAGTAAAATCAAAGTGTAGAAATAAAAGGAAATTTAAACTATGGAAAAAACAAATTAAAGCAAATTAGCTAAAGGGAAAATCGAACAAATAGGAAATGAAATCTGAATTTAAACTATGCAAATGATATTCCCCTCAAATATACACCCAAGAATGTTAGTATGGAATTAGTTTTGTTTATGTACAAAAATGAATGTGTGGGTACAAGATTTATTTTGTTTCTTTGTACTAAGATGGGATGGCTTCTCGTGGATAATCCAATTAATGTTGCGTATGAAGAACTTACAATATGAAACAATATATATTTATACTTGAAAAAATAAAACAAAATATATTATTAACACAATGAAAACACATATGAAACAAGAAAACATTAATTACACAAGAATATAAGAAACCACACACATATATTTATTAACAAAACAATATAATAGTAATTAACAATTTAACATTACGTAACCACGGTTCATAATTAACTTACAATATAATTAATTTTAGGTGCTAAAGGGATTGAAGTCTAGGTAGGTAGGTTTCCTTTAAATTACACAGCCTGGTGGAGGAGAAGACAGTAAGACGAGAGGTAAGAACCTGTGCATCTACTTTAGTGGGTCTCTACCCAAACCCAATTATGTTCCTTTTGCAAGTGTTTTTCTCTTTCACAAAGTGTGCTTACTTTCCTGCAAAGTGTGCTTAATTTCCTGCAAGTGTGTTTCTTTTCATGCAAGTGTGGTATACTTTTCAAATTCTTCAATTAGTTTCTATCATTTCTTATGGTTTGCTTAAAATTGCTTTGAGTGTTAGTTAGTTTTCATTTCATTTTTATCAAAAATATTAAAAATAAAAAATATTTTGGGAGTTTTAAAAACTCTATGTACTAATCCATGTGTGAGACAGGACCCCCCAACTAGGAAGAAGGATTCAAATATGATCAATATTTTGGAAGAACTCTCTCAAATCCTAGCAGCAACTGGGACCTCTGCCTCTCAAGAAGAGCAAATCTTGACATTAGTCAAGAAGTTATATTCTTCTCCAAAAGACATAGAAGAACCAAAGTTCCATGAACCACATCCACGTGATTTCTTGAGGACTTATGTAATCACCCTTTCCGTCCTATAAAAGAGACTAAAGAATGATGGACCACATCCAATGGTGTAATGTCCCCACTTTGGGACATCATCATAGGGCAGAGATTTATGATGACCAGAATAGCCAGATGGGTGCTAGAGCGAGTACATGGGTATTTGAGAGGCATTGTGGGGTCCATATTTCTTTGATGATCATATTCCATCATTATGAGCCATTCCGCACAGGTTGTCTTTGGTTTCGTTGCATTCTGACGATTTCCATGATTTTGACTATTTTGAGCTATAAGTCAATGGAATTCACTTAAGAGGTCATTTTGGGCACATTACTTGGAGGA
>SNQJ01S0099655.1:0-12224 GCA_010110895.2 Picea sitchensis
ATATATATATATATATATTTAAGTAAAAAAGTGGAACCTACTATATTAAATTATCGAAGAAACTTTGACAAAATATACAGTGATATAGGTCTGAGTCACCAAAAATGCTGTCGATTACCAGAAACCAGCATAAGTGGAGAGCATGTAATAGTAGCATGATAAAACAGGAAACAAAGTAGCATATGTCCTGCCCGGAGGAAACCAGGATAGATGGCTATAGTCCAAATGGGCATAAAACAGTAACATGATAAAACTAAGAACCAAGAAAAGCATAAAGACCTAGATACCCGGTGACATGTCGCCCTTGTTTGACTGCCACGTGGACCCAGCCAGGATGGAAAATGCCTGCACGCAGAGAGGGCACTTCTGCTTAGCTGGAACATTGGAGTACGCATCAAGGAGCAGGTCCATACGTTGGCCCATGAGAAGGGCTCTATGCTCCAGGTCTGCCATGTGGCCTTAGAGTTTGAATGCCAAAGCCAGATGCTCTGCATGGAGGAGAGATCCATGCAAACCATCACCCACATCGTTGAGGGAGACATCCCTTAATTCCACGGTCTCTCTAATTCCAGCGTCAAGATCCATCTTCTCTGCACCATCCACTTCATCCATCCTCATCGAGTGATTGTTGTCTTCATTCACATCTACTCTGGTTACCTGCATCTCATGGTTGGTGGGGTTGTAGTCACCCAGCCAGGGAATTTCCTCAACAATGCAGCTGGGGATATCATCTGCAAGAGCGAATTTTGGGCCTCTTTCATCTCGGTGAGTCGCCTCCATGGCTCGAGGCTCCTGGGTAATCAACAGGTCCTCCATGAATGGATATTCTTCCACGTAACAGGTGGGAAACGCGTCCTCGACCCCATCCTCCTGCCTGTCTCCCGGCTTCGCTGCTACAACTGGCTCCCATCTCCACAATGATGGCGACCAGCGCCAATTTCTCAGCCCGAGCCCTCTTCCGGAGAATGGAGGTCGCCATTGCCAGAGCAAGTTCCAACTTTTCTTTCCTTTGTCGTTGCGCCTTGTGGGTGTACCAGTCCGAGCCATGGCGAGGCCTGCCCCACTTTCTGGCCATAGTTGTCGGGGAAAAGATGATTGTACAGAGGGGTTGCAGCAAGAAGTGAATAAGCCAAGATGAGAAGGATGTCGGGTTGCACCAGGGCTCCTAGAAGAAGAGGAGAGCTGGAGCAAGAGAAAATTGACTCTGTCCAAGCACATAAAAAAGCAAAATGCCAGGAATTTCCTCACCAAAATGCAACGAGATGGGAGTGAGCCAGGACGAGAGGGGTACAGGACTGCACCAGAGTGCCCATGCGAAGAGGAGAGCCGAAGCAGGAGCAGGCATGCTCTGTCCAGGCACATAAGAAAGAAAATTACCAGAGGCCGAAGTCACCTGACCCCCCTTAAACCCTGTCATGCTGAGTGTGTTGTGAGCGAGAGTGATCGCGCGAGGGAGGTGTCCCTCCGTCGTATAGCTGCTGCTATGGCCGTCCACCATCGTAAATGCAGGCTTGTGGGTGGCAGACATCGAGATTTATGCCATGGCTTAGTGCTAAGCCCAGTGTCACAGGAGTGTCGCGTGTCATCCCATCCGGGGACCTTTGGCATATATTTTGCTACAAATATAAGTTTACAATTTAATTGAGGGTTTTTACTGTGTTTTTAGTGCATATACAACACCCATCATTTTTGGCATCGTTGTCGGGGAGTTGTCTTAAGATAAGAAGTAGTTAGGAAATGGATCATTCCTAGACCTTATCATTACATTAGTGGTGGGGGAACTTTAAGATGATAGGTAAGAACCTGCACATCTGCTATAGTAGGTTCCCCCAAACCCAATGGTAGTTTTTCCTTTTGTTTTTGTTTACTTTCATGAATAGGCCTAGAGACCCAAAAGGTAGATACGTTAAATCTAAATCAGACCTTACAACCAAGGTTCCTTCTAACCTTTTTGGGGGAAGGAACATTCCACTCATAATCTCCGCAGACCAATACCGAAAAATAGGAACTAACTCAACCCAAAGAGCTAAAGAAATCTCTAAAAGAGACTAAAACAGGGAGCACTATAGAACAAAAAAATTGAAGCATCAGTAGTATTGGGAGAGGAGGCAAGATCACTTGAGCCTTCCACATAACCAAACAATACAACCTTTGTTTTTACACCACCATCAGAAGATCCTAACTTTTTGGACATCATCTTTGTGTGACCCAAGTTTTATCAAATGGCAAGATGAACTTAGAAGCAACCATTAGCTTGAGGGAACTTTCTCAAATCCTAGTAGCAGCCAAGATTTCTTCGTTTCAAGAAGAACATATTTTGGCATCATCCAAGAACTTGTCTACCTCTACGGAATTATTAGAAGAGTCAAGGTCCTATGAGCTACAAAATGATTTTCCTTGCCAAAATGCGAAGGAAGCTGAAAAATTATGGACTACATCCAATGGAGAGAAATCTTTAAGACCTAAGATTGAGGAGTTCTCAACATCCATCTCAGCAGATCCTTTATGTACTTCAGAAATCAATCATCGATAAGAAGAGGATCTGCATAGCATGATGAAGGAGAGCATATAAATTACTATTGATGAACATCAAGAATACATTGAGATTTGGTTTCAAGAGGTCATCAGGCCACAATACTATTCTCTTCTTCAACAGCTTCTGATGCCAATACAAGTAGGATGGTTGGTTCTTCATATCCAGGCAATCACTGCAGTAACTTTTTCATATATGGATATGAGTATGTTTCTTATCTTGCTCCGCACATGGTTACATTGGAAGAGTTCTTACACTTGAATACAGATTTTCCCTTTCTTTTCAGGTAGGGTAGGATAGTAAATAAAGGCTGCATGTTGTTAGTTTAGCTTAAAGTCTAATGCAACCCCATTTTACATTTTCTTTGAATAAAAGAACTATGAGATACATGTTCCTATGAATTGATCTCATTGATCTCATTAGTTTTAGAGTGTGTTTTTTGCAAACAATTTTAGAGATCTCTATAGGTATTTATTTCATCAGGAGTAGACAGTTTCAAGGAGATATAAAAGAAGAATTTTTCTTCAAAACATTGCTATACTTAAGCCTTGTTGTCTGCTAAGCATCAAATGAATAATGACTTGCTGTAATTAGCCATGTTTTTGCAAACACTTTCATCTTCTTTTTCTCAAGGCATCTTAAATAGCAGTTGCTCTTGAACCTTCACCACTATATAAGAAAGTGACACCGTAACCATCAAGCTTAGAGGTCTCTCGTACAGTTTTTCCAAGAAACCTGAGCAAGTGAGTCAAGTGTCTTTATCAAAGAGTAACAAGGAGGTCTAATTAGCGGTTAGTCATGGAAACATCACAATAACTACAAAGGAAGAAAGTAAGGTTAGACTAGAGATACCTTTCTATTCTTTCTCAATGGTACCGTCCACTGCACACTAAATAACTTGCTTATATCATATCTTTAGATAGGCTACATCTGCTTAAGTACCCCTTACATCAGGAAAATCACTAAGTAATATAACAGAAATTCATCCTCTAACATAAATACCATCCCAATTGAAAAAAAAAAGAGAAATAAAAAGTTGTTTTCAGAGTTGTTCCCCCATCTTCTTGCATAAGCAATGTTATACTAAAATCTTAAAGGATGGAGGGCCAATATTTGAGGTTTTAATAAGCTAACCGTCGGGATACTGAACAGGTCTGCTGGCAGTGGGTACCGGCCTATGGTATGACTAGGTAAACCCATGGGAGTACTGAATAGGCTTGTTGGCAGTGGGGCATTCTACCTAGCGAGGATGGTAATCTGAAAAAAATAAATAATAAATTTAAACTTGTCCTGTTGTACGACATTACTTGTAGACAAAGATGACATGAAGTATGTATGGTTAAGCTAAGTTTAATGAACTCCATAAACTTGTCATTGGGAAATAACTCTAAGAATATATTGAAACTCTGTTTCCTACCTCTTCCTATCTATATATAGGATCTCTTCTCCTATAGGCGGGGCCATCTTCTAACCATCTCGTCAGACCAATCTGTGAAATTTATCTTTACACTTTACCAAATGTAAAATCTTCGACTATCGGGAGAACTGAATGGTTTCCTAAATTTTTGATTGTGAGGTGTCATAATACTTAGGTGTGGGGGATGGGTTCATGAGTTGACAAATGATAACATTTCCTAGAAGAAGTAAATCTTTGTAAAAATTCATGATAACATTGTTTTCATGATACAAGTTATTACAACAACAGTCATTTTATTTTGAAGTGCTTAAATTCTGTGTGCTATAAATTGTTGTATATGTCCTTAAAAGACCACTCTGTTGGTTTATTTTTATTACAGGTCGTTCATTGTAGGTTTTACATTACATATGCAAGTGGATTGAGTGAGCATGGTGGAAAAATCAACAACAATCGAACACTCTTAGCCTTCCTAAACTCTTATTCACTATGTTCGTGGCCTCTAAGGAATCATTGCCTCAACCACAAAGCTCCTGAGAGTTGGAGACTGTTGATTTAAACAACACCAGTTGACAAGAGAAATCTATAACAGGGTTTTCAAAACAAAATTTCAGAACATCTTTGGAGCTAAGGGATACTCCAAGGAGTGGATAAAAGAGGATCTAATCAACCCTCTCATAGTCATCACTAGATTGATTACATGTGAAGGTAGATATTTCGTCTTTAAAGCCTGTCAATTTCGATTATTAGCTCACTTTCAGTTCCATAAGCCATTGTAACTTTCCCTTTTACTTCTTAAAGAGTCTTGAGAAGATGTCTTCCCAAGTGAGGAAGGATGTAACCAATCCCCATGACAACCTATTTTACCACGACCTTATCAAACTACTTGTCTTAGCCGAGTTGGAAAAATAGGAGAAATCGTGGCATGAGTTCGTTTACCAATTTTCAAACCCTCATATTACAATCAATACTATAAAGAAGACTCTTGATCTAGGGACTGCTACTCCACCCAAACCCTCATGCTCAAGCTATTCCTTTACTGGACCAAAAGTCCAAGAAACTTGTTGATACCCCTGCAGCTTCATTGGGAAAGAAGACTAAGAAGCTTATTTATAATTCATGGCATGAGGACGTTCCATATATTCGGTCTGTGGGGAGTTTTCCTGAGCTAAAAATGCTAAGCATTGCCCATTTGTATAGAAAACCCATGAGAAGAGGAAGTAGGATTTCTATCAAAATTCTATCATACTATCTTTTTACAATGTCTTGGGATATTATATCAGCAGTTGTTTGTATTGGTATGATAAAATTATATACTTCTGACATCATTATGTGTGTTATAATCTTGATGTTCATTTTTTTATACTTAACTACTCTTTGTGACAAATACAGAGCAATAACAACTGCTAAATACTTACTACCATCTGTATTACAAGCTTATGAAAAGAGGAACAGTTATTTGAATTGTTACAGATCGATGAAAGGAAATAAAAATTCTCCTTATTCACCATGCCTACCAATACAAACTAAGACATTTGTTAGTATCTATCATTTCTGTCAGTCACCAGTGATCAAATTTACTCTTTCATTTGATTGATAGGGTTATTAGGTCAAATTGTTATATTTTCAAAATAAAATTCTCAAATACAATTTGACATCTCTTGGTTGTAAAATGGTCACTGGTGTTCCTAGGTGTCCTTACTACTCCCTCCACTCATCCAAAGTCATAAATTTTCATCATGGTCATGTCATCATTCCTTGTCATCAATTTTCAAATGATTGTCTTGGTCAAAGATTTACTTCAAATTTGGTTTCTGAATTAAGGAGGATGAATTTGAAAAAAGTGAAAGAGGTTTTTGTAAATAATAGACCAAGAAACAAAAATGTCCTTCATTTTATGCGCAGGTGTTATCATTTGAGATAAATTCCCCAAATACAGTCGCTATAGGAGGGTTTTCTGCACATTTGGACAACTTGACTTCAAGTCAGTTTTTCCGAGGTTTGGAGAAGACATTTGAAGTTCTTGATGGTTCCATTGTGTAGAAGACATTATAAAGTTTCAACCATACCATTTTCAGACTAAAAATCCTCTGGGAATGCCTCTAAAATCCCTCTCAAAGACCACGCTGCGCTTCTGCAAGTTTTGAGTAACCAACTTCAAGTTGGGATTTTGAGCCAATGAGAAAGTAATTTTGAAACCTGTAGGAGGTATGTGTTCATAACATACCAAAAAACAATAACCTCTCTCATTTTTTGAATATACTTTATGGTCTGTGATATATTCTATGATATTAGAGACCTATACTTTCAGAAAATAAAACACTCTTTTTTTCCTGTTTTAGTCATATTTTCTTTTTGTGTTTTCCTAACAACATGGAGGGAATTTTTGAAACCCAAGAGAGGTTTTTATCAAGGACATATTAAAAAACAATAACCTCTCTCAGTTTCTAAATATACTTTATGGTTTTGTATATATTCAATTCCTTTAGAGGCCTAGGTTTTCAGGAAATAAAACACTTTGTTTTTCCTAGTTTAGTCATGTTTTCTTGGCGTGATTTACTAACACCTGAAAGTGAATTTTTGAAAAACAAGAGAGGTTTTTGTCAATAAAATATTCAAAAAAAAAAACCTCTCTCAATGTTTACATAGGTTTTACTATCTTGTATTTATAGGTGTCACTTTGATACCTATTTTTCACAAGTTCGCCATGCCATAATTGTTGTGCTTACGGGAAGTCACTTTTGGATCTAATTTGCAGAGGTAAAATTGTTGTTTTGCATGGTTTAAAGGATAAAGGGTATAATTTAAATCTCAAAGCTTCCTCACATGTCATCAACAGCCTCCAAAAACTGCAAACCCTCCAGTGCAAACTTAGAAAGCATGAAACACTGAGTTATCATTTACGCGATGATAACGTTGTCCTACAAGCCAGCATTAATTTTCTATAGTGTTAGGTTGATGATATGACCGTCACTAATAATAGTCTCTAGATGCAATTGAAACATCACAAAAATCCTAATTAAAAATCCCTTGGGAAAGAGGGAGAAGATTCTAAAGCTAATCCACCCCCTCCTTTGCAAGTTTAGTCATAAAGGGCAATTTATTTTTGTTTGCAGTGGGACTTGCAAAATCTTAGGTGTGGGGGTAATGTTGGGCCCGAGATATGATCATTTTTATGACGGTTATTATACACTTTTTCCGCATGTACATATGTGTTTTTTAATATTTTAAAGGAGCTTTTTGAAGAATTTCATGATAAAATGGTATGATCGGCACAAAGTACGTATAATTCATGTTTAATGATTGTATCAAGTATAATTCATCATGTTTTATGATTTCCAAGAGATAATTCACGTTTTTCTGGTGTTACAGGGCAAAAACACACTACATTTCTAGTTTTGGCGCTTGATCCGACACTCCTTCCAGTACTCATTTCGTCACTCGATCTGGCACTCCGTCTAGCACCTATTCCTTCACAAAAACGTAGGGTGACTTGGCAGTTATGGTATTGGTGGTCAGTGATGGGAAAATCAGACACGTTGGTTTTGTTCATAATTGTCCCCTCCTGCGACTGAGCTCCAAACAACTCAGTTTTCGTTGTTCAAAGAGGGCGATTATTGGCTCACTCTGTTTCGGCAGTTAGGGCACCATTAATGGAATTTACCAATTTTAGAAGTGGTTCGAACCTCCTGTGGTCGACCACTTGGCATGTAAACATTATAAATACCACTAGGATGATCAAAAGATTGTTAACCAAGTAGAAGAGCCATTAGAATAGAGACAAATTCATTTTTCTTTGTTTTGATATTTTACATTGCCAAAATTGTGCCAGAACTGCATTTTCAAGCTTTCATGGTGAATTTGTCTTGTTAAGTTCGTAGTGTTCTTGTGGGAGGTAGCCACGACTTGTTGGGGGCCCCACCAGCAGTCTGGTGATTGTTCTTATGTTATTTATGCATTTCTCAATTCTAATTGCTCTTTCTTATTTCCTGTATATGCATGTTTTTATTTAATTAATTAGTTTGTTGTAGCTTACTGTTTTACTTCACTTTTGCAGGTTAGATGATGATATGTGTTAGTATGTGTTGATTTTATAGATTAGGAACAGGCTTGGAAGTCTCTATACTAACCATGTGTGCAATTAGAAAGTCTCTCTCTCTTTATACTAACTCTGTGTGCAACGTAGATGTTAAATGATGCTTTCTTTTATAATTTTATAGTCAAGTTTAGAACAGATTTTTAATTAGAACATGACATAGTTTTAATTTGGGTTTTCTTCTCACAAGGACTGATGCATTTGTAGATTTACTTCCAGTTTTTATAGTTGCTTATCTTAGTTTTACATAGATTTCATTTACTTAGTTATTAGTTAATGTAATTGTCAATTTTAAAATCATAGTTTAATTTATGTTTTTAATTCATTTTCTTATCATAGTTTGAATGGTTAAATAGACATAGTATAGTTTTAATTTACGCAATTTCCTATCCTAGAATTAAAATGAAATTAAATTTCTTAGTTAAATAATGATGATCTCGTTATGTTGTTGATGGTTTATACATGAATATGCAGGGTATTTAACATTACTTTTATCATGGATAACTTTTCGTTGGATTGTTTACTCCACACCTTTCATTTTGCCATCGAGATTAGTGTTGAGATTATACCATTGGAATTGTCCTTTGTTGTCAAGTGTCATCGAGATATCATCCATCACCACCGAAGGAATTCACACAACCAACAACATTATATTTGAATTGTCATAAGTTAAAAGAATAGTTTTCATGCTTTCATAGATATAGTTTCTTGCTTTCATAGCTTAGGAAGTAGTCTTATTTGTTGTTGTAGGATAGATAGACTTTGCTTTGATAGATTAGATAGCATTTTTCTCAAAGATTTAGTTGTTAGTCTTTCTTGCTCTCAATAGACTATATTTCCTTTCATGCATTCCATTGAGCATTTAAATTTCCTTTCATGCAAGATATATAGTTTTGCATTAGGCATTTAGTTCACTTGCCTCTTAGGCTAGATAGTTGTTCAATGAGAAGTTTTACTTTGATTTCTTACAGTAGTTAGTTGTCTTTGCTTACTTGTCTTCTAATTTAGTAGGTTAGTTAGGTGCCTTTGCTTACTTGTCTTTTGCTTTAGTAGGTTAGTTAGGTGTCTTTGCTTGCTTGTCTATTTGCTTTAATAGGTTAGATAGGTGTTTTTGTTTACTTGCTTATTTATTTTCTTTCATAGGGTAGTTTCTCATTGAATGTAGGTTGGCAAGTTAAAATAGTTTTCTTTCGTCATTTTCTTATTATGCTTAGTAGTTTTCTTTTTCTTATTGTTAAAATAGTTTGCTTTACATAGAGTTTTACTTGCTTTCTTAGGAACAATCCATCGACCCTTGGCCCAAAAGTACGTAGGTTACCTAGTTTCAATTTTCTTAGTAGGGTTTTCTCATTAGATAGGTTTGTTTGAGTAGATTAGCCTTAGATAGTTGCCTTTCTTAGTTAGACTATACTCCTACCAACCCTTCTATCTTTGGCATATATTTTTCTACAACTCTAAGTTTACTTACCCTGGTTTGACAATTTAATTGAGGGTTTTTACTGTGTTTTTAGTGCATATACAACACCCATCATTTTTGGCGTCGTTGTCATGGAGTTGTCATAAGGTAAGAAGTATTTAGGAAATAGATAATTCCTAGACCTTATCATTAGATTGTTGTCGGGGTAACTTTAAGACGAGAGGTAAGAACCTGCACATCTGCTATAGCAGGTTCCCCCAAACCCAATGGTAGTTTTTCCTTTTGTTTTTGTTTACTTTCATGAATAGGCCTAGAGACCCAAAAGTTAGATACATTAAATCTAAATCATACCTTACAACCAAGTTTCCTTCCGACCTTTTTGGGGGAAGGAACATTCCACTCATAAGCTACGCAGACCAATACCGAAAAGAGCTAAAGCAATCTATAAATGAGACTAAAAAAGGGAGCACTATAGAACAAAAAAATTGAAGCATCAGTAGTACTGGGACAGGAGGCAAGACCACTCGAGCCTTCCACAGAACCAAAAAATACAACCTTTTCTTTTACACCACCATCAGGAGATTTTAACTTTTTGGACATCATATTTGTGTAAACCACGTTTTATCAAATGGAAAGATGAACTCAGAAGCAACCATTATCTTGAGGGAACTTTCTCAAATCCTAACAAGAGCTGGGATTTCTTCCTTTCAAGAAGAACATATTTTGGTAGCAGCCAAGAACTTGTCTACCTCTCCGAAAATATTAGAAGAGTCAAGGTCCTATGAGCTACAAAATGATTTTTCTTGTCAAAATGAGAAGGAAGCTCAATCATTATGGACTACATCCAATGGAGAACAATCATTAAGACCTAATATTAAGGAGTTCTCATCATCCATCTCAGCAGATCCTTTATGTACTTCAGAAATCAATCATCGAGAAGAAGAGGATCTGCATAGCATGATGAAGGAGAGCATAGAAATTACTGTTGATGAACATCAAGATTACATTGAAATTTGGTTTCAAGAGGTCATCAGGCCACAATAATATTCTCTTCTTCAACAACTTTGGATGCCAAAACAAGTAGGTTGGTTGGTTCTTCATATCCAGGTAATCACTGCAGTAACTTTTTCATATATGGATATGAGTATGCTTCTTATCTTTCTCTGCACATGGTTATATTGGAACAGTTATTACACTTGAATAAATATTTTTCCTTTCTTTCTAGGTAGGGTAGGATAGTAAATAAAAGCTACATGTTGTTAGTTTAGATTAAAGTCTAATGCAACCCCATTTTACATATTCTTTTAATAAAAGAACTATGAGATACATGTTCCAATGAATTGATCTCATTGGTTTTAGAGTGTGTTTTTTCCAAACAAATTTAGAGATCTCTATAGGTATTTATTTCACCAGGAGTAGACAGTTTCAAGGAGATATAAAACAAGAATTTTTCTTCAAAACATTACTATAATTAAACCTTGTTGTCTGCTAAGCATCAAATGAATAATGACTTGTTGTAATTAGCCATGTTTTTGCAAAGACTTTCATCTTATTTTTCTCAAGGCATCTTAAATAGAAGTTGCTCTTGAACCTTCACCACTATATAAGGATGTGACACCGTAACCATCAAGCTTAGAGGTTTCTTGTACAGTTTTTCCAAGAAACTTGAGTAAGTGAGTCAAGTGTCTTTATCAAAGACTAAAAAGTAGGTCTAATTAGTGGTTAGTCATGGAAACATCACACTAACTACAAAGGAAGAAAGTAAGTTGAGCCTAGAGATACCTTTATGTTCTTTCTCAATGGTACCATCCACTACACACTAAATAACTTGATTATATCATATCTTTAGATAGTCCACGTCTGCTTAAGTACCCCTTACATCGGGAAAATCACTAAGTAATATAACAGAAAGTCATCCTCTAACATAAATACCATCCCAATTGAAAAAAAAAAGAGAAAGAAAAAGTTGTTTTCAGAGTTGTTCCCCCATCTTCTTGCATAAGGAATCTTATACTAAAATCTTAAAGGATGGAGGGCCAGTCTTTGAGGTTTTAAGAGGCTAACCCGTCGAGATATTGAATAGGTCTACTGGAAGTGGGTACCGGCATGTGGTATGACTAGGTAAACCCACCGGAGTACTGAACAGGCTTGCTGGCAGTGAGGCATTCTACCTAGCGAGGATGGTAATCTGACAAAAATAAATAATAAATTTAAACTTGTCCTGATGTACGACATTACTTGTACACAAATATGACATGAAGTATGCAAGATACCAGATATACAAAATATGCAGAACAGAAACGAAATGCTAGAAATGATAGAATAACAGTAAAATATCTAGCATAATCTTCACAATACACATAAATGATATACGAAATAGCAACAGAAATAGCACTTTGAATCAGATAGCAATGTTCACAGGCCTCTTCGAGGGGGCAACCTCCAATCGAGCAGCGCTCTGTTACTCCATTATCACTGATTTATTCCTTGATTTGGGTAAGCCTGTAATAAAATCCATAGATATATCCTTCCAAATATCAGGGGGAATTGGAAGCGGTTGGAGTGTGCCTGGAGATTTGACTGTTTCTCCCTTGTTGCGTTAGCATACCTCACATTCAGCCACAAACTCATGGATGTCCTGTTTCATACCATCCCAGAAAAAGGAGCGTTTAACTCTGTCATATGTTTTGGTGAACCCTGAGTGCCCCGCTGTGGGTGTAGCATGAAGCTCAGAGAGTACCGTGGATTTGAGCTTGGATTGTTT